>JANAVB010022598.1:2190849-2393349 GCA_029216955.1 Iris pallida | reverse complement strand
AGCGTGTTATC
Organism: Iris pallida; assembly: GCA_029216955.1. NCBI lineage: Eukaryota > Viridiplantae > Streptophyta > Magnoliopsida > Asparagales > Iridaceae > Iris > Iris pallida. Next base: position 2,393,338 of record JANAVB010022598.1, on the reverse strand, counting down.
CACAAGTTTAGTTTTTCTTACGATATGAGTATCGGTATCGGGCTATTAATTCTTATGTTTAGTTTGTCTTACGATACAGATATTCACATCAAATCGAGCATGAATCGTTACTTTGTTGATCGTACATGGATATACAAACGACAACACGAGAGCAGAATTGGTGTGAGTGATGATTTTCAGGCAGGTATGGAAGTATTTCTTAAGTATGCCATGAGCAAAACTCAGTACATGGACGATAACAAAATCAAGTGTCCATGTGTTAATTGTCACAATAGACGTTTCGAAGAAGTGATGACTGTGAGAGATCATTTGACCCATAAGGGTTTCGTACGTGATTACGGCCTGTGGTCATCGCAAGGTGAATTATATTCAGAAAGACAGGCTGCAGAAGCTGGTACTTATGCTTTTGATGATAATGCTGCAACGGATGTCCTCAAAGACGACGGATGCTCTGTGGATTATGGAGACATGCAGAACCTTGCACGAGATATGGTGTATGCTGCGGCAGGGCCTAATTTTGATCCGGAGGATCCTAATCCCGAGGCAAAGGAGTTCTATGATATGTTTAAGGACGCAGATACTCCTCTATATCCTGGTTGTGAGACTCATTCCGCATTGTCAGTGACGATGCGGTTGTTGAACATAAAGTCTGATTTTAACTTGCCACAAGCTTGCTATGATCGGATCACACAATCAACATCCTATAAATGCCGAATTTCTCAATGACGGCTTCAGTACGAAGGATTCTGGTGTTTGCATAAGAGGCACAATCTATGACGACGAGCCGAACTTTGACTATTATGGAGTGCTTCGAGATATTGTAGAATTACAATATAGTGCCCCATTTGATATGCATATTGTTATGTTCAAATGTGAGTGGTTCGATACGACACCAAGTATCGGTTGAAGAATCGATAAACAATTTGGATTCGTCGATATAAATCATCACAGGAGGTATAGAGGGTCCGACACGTTTGCGATAGCAAGTCAGGCTGTTCAAGTCTACTATACAAGCTACCCAAGGCGTCGTAGAGATCGCTTTGACTGGTGGGCAGTATGCAAGATTAAATCTAGAAATACATTCAACGTTGGAGACCCAGCATACCAAGAGGACCAGATCGAAAAGCCCTAATACTTGGGACAACAGTCTTGTGACATGGATGTTGAATTAGAGGTTGATATACCTCTTGCTGATGAAAATAGAGGGGAGGAAGAGGTTGATATACAAGACTTAGATGTCAACCAGGGGAGAAAGAGGCATCTTGTCCCAAGTATTGAGACTGAAAAAGAAGAAGAAGAAGAAGAAGAAGAAGAAGAAAGAAGAAGAAGAAGAACTTTATGAGGATGAGGATGAGGATACAGATGAATTCGACGATGAGGATGATGATGATGATGAGGCCGAGGCCGAGGAAGAGGACGATGACGATGATTAAATATCGCTATATTTTAGTTGTATCTTAAAGCACCCAATATCTAGTCTCGAATCCTAAATTACCCTATTACATTTGGATTTACAATTACAAGTCTAGTGGAACACAAGATGCCCTTTCATCAAAAGTTACAAGAATTGTACTTTGTTGTATTGGTGCGTGATTTTATCAAATTTTGTGTATCTAGCTTTTATTCGTACTTCACTTCTGATTGTAATATTTATTTCAGTTTGGGATATTTGCGTATTATTGTATGAGTTTCTTTTTGCAGATGGCACTCCTAGGCCTACTCGTCTGGGCGGCACTCATCGCCCTGCTGCTGGTATGGATATGTTTAGTTTTATATTCATTTATAAATCTATGTTGTCGGTATTTTGTTTATGTGTTCTATTTACAGGGCATGGTTACGAGCACCCGTACTGGTGGTGCTGGCCGTGGTCGTGGCGGTGGCGGCGGCGGCGGCGGTGGTGGTGGTGGTGGTAGTCGTGGGCGTGGGCGTGGGCGTGGTGGTAGCGGTCGTGGTCGCCAGCCGTATTCCCCGGATGTGACCTCCGATCCCGACTTGGAGAGCCCGTACACAAGCTCTTCCTGTCGTCATTCTTCCTCGGTGCTACCGACATCGTCGTCGAGGACTGTGACTCCATCCGCTAGCGGATCCGTTCTGCCACCGGATGTACCAGCGGATGCAGCAACAGATGCAGCAGGGGGCCCAGCAGTTACTGCAGGGTGGGCCTCGGAGTACCCCAGGATTCAGTTTCATCCTGTTACCGGAGAGTACGTGCGCGGACCCGCGGATCCCCCGACGCCACCAGAGAGGCTGGTGGGTGAGTTCCGACGAGAGCTATGGCCCGCTGGTGAATCGTGAGTAAATTTAAGTTAATTTATTAAATTTGTTTCATTTATTCAAGTTAATAATCCAGTCGTTGCTTCTTTATAGGTTTTTTCCCGTGGGATGCTGCCCGGATTCTAGGGTGCATTATCCGGGATAACTACCATGGCCCCTACCTCAATTTTTCTGAGGTGCCTCAGGACATAAAGTACGTCTGGCTCGATGAGATGAGGGTATAAATCCGTCGGTGAATTATTAATTATTCTTTAAATCATTAAATTTTTTATTACATGATATTTGAATTTGTATGTCAGAGGACGTTCTGGTGGCCCCCCATCGCGAGGAGGCGATCCGCAGGACCTACAAAGCCGCCGTCGGGAAGAAGATACGGGATGCGGTGTACGACCTTCGTACGGCGCATACGAGGAAGGACTGGATCCGGGCGGAGTACTATGAGCAGATATTGGAGAAGATGGATACTCCGCAGTTCAAGCTGAAATCGGAGAAAGCTAAGGCTAATCGACAGGTCGCGGGTCTGCATACGGGGGGATCAAGGCCCCACGCATTGACGCGTGCAGATTTGGTGAGATAGCGCAAATTCAAATTCATTCTATTATTTAATTTCGTACTGTTAATATACGAAGTTAATTAAATTCTACGTATGCAGGCCCAACGGGCGGTGAAGCAGGGGAAAGAGGCGGAGACGATCACCGCTCACGATGTATTCGTGCATACGCACAAGAGGCGGAAGGACGGGAGCTTCGTCGACGCGAGGGCCGAGGAGACTGATGTAAGTACTTACGTTTATGAGATTTATGTTAGAAATATAATTATTTGTTAAGTTAATTAGATAAACTTAGGATTCAGACTATAACTTAGGGAAACATAGGATTTAGATTATAACTTAGGAAAACTTATAGTATAAACACATTCATTGGATAGGCTGCGTATCGTGAGGCACTTAGTCGGCTTGAGATCGAGCCCCCTTCCGAGAATGTCGGCAAAACGACGCCCACCCAGACGCACTCTTCTATGGCCGCTCGCTACGACGACGTGTTTGTAGAATCCATCGGCGGCGTTAGGAAAGGGCGCGTCTACGGCTTAGGTTCTATGGCGCCCTCGTTGCAGCCGTCCCCGAGATATCTACCGCCTCCGCCTCCCCCAGCGCCCCCGGTTGACGATGTGAGGGCGCAGCTTGCGACTCTGACCTCCGCGGTGTCAGATTTGCGGGCGATAGTATTGGGGCGCTATCCGTCTGCTTCCGGTCCGTCTGCTCCCGGTCCGTCTGCTTCCGATCCGTCTACTGCTGCTGCCGGTGCTTCGGATCGACCTGGTCCTTCTTCCCCCGGACGGCTTTCGTTTAACCGCTCTGCGGACGCCCGCATCGTATCGGATAACACCATCTTGACGCTCCTTGACATGATGTCGCCAGAGCAGCTACGCGCGCTTCCAGACCATGTCTTGTCCCAAGTGCCGGCACACACGGTGGAGGAGTACATACGCAAAGCGGATGCGGCGGCACGAGCACGAGACGATCCGACGGACGGGGTTTGATTTTGTTTATGTTGTTGGGTTTGTAGACATTTGGATACATTGTATGTTCAGATATTTTTTTATGTTTGGATAATTTAATGTTGGATATTGGATATATTGTGTTGGTAATATTTTGTTGGATATTGGATACGTTGGATATTGGTGTCGGATATGGATATTTTGCATATGGATATATGGTGTTGGATATTGGATACGTTGGATATTCGTGTTGGATATGGATATATGGTGTTGTATATGGATATTTTGTATGTTTGATATTGTGTTAGATGTGTTGTATAAACAGGAAAGAGTCTGTTTGCAGTATTTTTTTTTTCAAAAATTAGCAGTTAGCGACGGACTGGCGACTACTCAGCGACGGATAGTCCATCGCTAACTGGAGAAACTGAGATTAGCGACGGAGTGGCGACGTAAAATCCGTCGCTACCTGGAGCATTTCAATAAAGCGACGGATTGGCGACGGACGATCCGTCGACCTGATGCTGTTTGATGTCCAGAAATTTTAGCTTTCGCGACGGATTGGCGACTAACTTACGGCGGACTGGCGACCACTCAGCGACGGATAGTCCGTCGCTAACTGGAGAAACTGAGGTTAGCGACGGAGTGGCGACGGACTATCCGTCGCTACCTGGAGCATTTCAATAAAGCGACGGATTGGCGACGGACGATCCGTCGACCTGATGCTGTTTGATGTCCAGAAATTTTAGCTTTCGCGACGGATTGGCGACTAACTTACGGCGGACTGGCGACCACTCAGCGACGGATTATCCGTCGCTAACTGGAGAAACTGAGGTTAGCGACGGAGTTGCGACGTAAAATCCGTCGCTACCTGGAGCATTTCAATAAAACGACGGATTGGCGACGGACGATCCGTCGAACTGATGCTGTTTGATGTCCATAAATTTTAGCATTAGCGACGGATTGGCGACTAACTTACGGCGGACTGGCGACAAAGTCCCGACGGACTATCCGTCGCTAACTGTAGGAATTTAATGTATCGACGGATTGGCAACGTAATATCCGTCGCTACCTGAAGAATTTTACATTGAGCGACGGTTTAGCGACGGAATGTCCGTCGGTAATTGGGTATCAGAAAATCTCTGATACGCTTTTGCCGACAAATTTATGACGGATTAGCGACGGATATTGGGTATCAGAAAATCACTGATACGGTTTTGCCGACTCGTTAGCGACAGAGTTTTTCGTCGCTAACCCTATATCCTGATACATGTTTTGACGAAAGCTAGTCGGTAATCCGTCGCTATATATATTTAAATGCGCCGACGGTATTCCGTCGCTAAGTCGTCGCTGAGCGACGGAGTAGCGACGGATATGTTTTAGCGACGAGGTTATTCCCGACGGCTGTTTTACCAAAATATCCGTCGGTAATCCGTCGGTATTTATTTTTGGCGACGGACTACCGACGGATAAGGCCGTCGGTAAATCCATGTATTTTGGTAGTGATAGCAGAATGTAAACTCAATCACATCTAAGGTAGAGCATAAAGGAAGATAGATAAAATATGAAATCGAAAAGAGATACAACAGATAGAAATCTAAGTGTCTAAGATACAAACTCAGAATATATCTCAAAACCCAAATACAGTAATCCATAAATACAACTCAAGACGACTGAAATAAACTATAAGCAAAAACCCTAGCTATCTATGCAATCTCTACTGTCTCCTCTAGGCTAGCAGGCAACCTCCAGGCTATCTGTAAATTTATCAACAGGTCCAGTCAGGACAGGAGTGAGCACATTACATCTCAACAGTTCATAGCAGGTTAGAAAATATAATCATGCAGTAAAGTAAGATACAGGTACTGAAAGAAATGTTGTATATAAACAGAAAGAGAGCTGTAATAGAAATATCTACTATAAATAGAGAACTAACATGTGGCTAGTGAGTCAGAGTACAATATAGACATGTAAATGGCATAGGAGATTCTGATAAGACACTATGGAAGAGATTCTGATAAGATACTACTTGGATATTATTCACATGTCTATTTCTACTCCCCCGTACCCCCAATCAGTACACAAGGATCTAACCAAGTTATGTTATGATTCCACGTAAAGCCCCCGAAGGGTGGTACATGGAAGTCCCAAAAATGGGGATTCTAGGAGATTCTAGGATACACAGTGAATGGGATAAGAGATTCTAGGAGACTCTGTGATCATAAGAGTATATGTCACAAGTGATCGAAGAACCTGTGAAGCATAGTGATACGATATGTAAGTGAAACGCACAGAACATGTAGTACCCGATGCTCCCTAAGGATAACATCTCAAGAAGGGATCCGTATAGTACCAACCCGTGTGACCAACGTGACAGTACAAGTAAAGTAATTAAATGCAGAAAATAATTCTAAGCAGGATATGAAATGATCAGAGAATGTACTCGCCTGATATCTGAATGTCCAAGGTAAAGATACTGTCCGAGGAGAGGTGTCTGGCTCCTAATTAGAACAACACAAGTCACAACATGTCCAGAAGGGTAATATAAAGTACTACAATGCATTCTACATGAATCTAGGTCAAACTAGGCCAAAGTCAACCCTTGGTCAACTCTGGTCAACTGCACTAGTCAAACTAGGTCATGTCCTAACCCAGCAAGTCTTACTTGGCCTAACCAAGACTATCCTAGCAAGCACACATCAATACAAGGCTATACAAGCCAACATACACCCAACTCTATATAGCATGCAATTATTCAATACTCAAATAGGCAAGAATTCATATTGGATATACACTAGATAATTTATTACTTTAAGCTATATAGGTCTACACATATATATACACATGCATATATTGGTATTCAATATTAGGTCTATAATCATGGCATTTCAAATGGTTATATAAACTTATATATTACAACACAATATGCTAACGTATATATAATATACATACATAGCTAAGTTAACTATATTCATAAATACTTATTTAAGAGGCTATGTGTGTGTATGTGAACATGGCAAAGGGGCAAGTGAGGGTTAAATGGACATACATAGTGTATACATATCAAAGAGTGTCAAAGTGTAAGTGAACAATGTTTCAAGTGTGATAGTGTCAACATAGTGTAAGGGGGTACATGAGGTAATATAGGATTTATGTTAACATAGAACATTACATCTCATTAACTTATATATTGCATATATTACATACTATGGAACCTACATATTTATTACAAGCCATACTTATACATGTTTACATTAGATAGGATACTTACACCTCATACATTATTTATTTAACCATTTACTCATGCTTGCATTCTCTATTTAATTACATAATGTATATACGTTAACATGGGTTAAAATCAAATAGAACATTATATTACACACAAGGGTGCATAAAATGCATATGCCGAATAGTAACTCCTACTAATAATCAATACTGTACCATCTCAGCATGAATTAAATTCTAGGATTAAAGTATGTTATAGATCTATGTGTTAGCTTTCCGAAACTTTAAACGGATCGCATTTTCGTTTCCGAAAACTCCCAAAATCGTGAAAACACCGAGAACGCGTTTGTCTTTCGTACAGCTGACACTCAAATAATTCTCCAGAAAGTTACAGAAAGAATTAGGCCTATTAATACATGTTTTTGGAAAGCTAACTTCAATACGCTTCTTTTAAAAAAACGGGAGATTAAACCGAGCTTTGATCTAGAAGTTATGACATTTCTAAATTAGGGCTGAAATTAAAAACGTGGATAAAAATCATGACGAATTTGGGTAGTTTGAGACAAAAGAACACAAGTATATAACATAATATATCAAGAACTCACTCTCTACACTAATATATATATATATGAGACACTATAGAACACATCTCCAATACAAAAATATGAGATTAAACATGTAATAATTCATTCATACATAACAAAAACACATAGTGTGTCCAAATTTGGGATTTTCCCACATGGACACAACCACAACACAAAGGACACTCCTATGACCTCCAAATTGACACGAAATGGACACAAATGGAGATACAACCATGGGGGTCATTCCTATGGATTCAAAATAGACCTATATGCATGAGAAAATGAAAAGGAGAAGGGATTTATACCTCCCGGTAGATCGAATCGAAGAAAAGCCTTCCCGGAGCGACACCGACACGTAGAGATTCCAAAAGGACACGAACGAGCTCCGAATCCTCCCAAACTTAGGTAGCTTTCTCCTTGGCTAGAATGGAGAAGGAAAGAAGAAGATTTGGTGGTGAAATGGAAGGATTTGGTGGAGAAATTGCTAGGGATTGCTCTCTAGGAATTTGGGGAAGAACAAGAGAGAGAGTGTGGATGAGAATAATGAAATGAACTTGAGCCTATTCTCTCCCAAAGTGGCTAGCCATATGGGGCTATTTGTCCTATTATGGTAAGGTCCAAAATGCCCCTACTAACCTATTCTATGAGTATTAGGAAAGGGCTAATTGGTTGGGGCTAAATTAGTCATTCTAAAGTCTCTAATCACACTAACCTTATCCATAATAATTAGTCTAACCTCTAACTAAAATATTTCTATCATGTGGACTAAAATTGATATCATGTGGGCCATGCCTAACTAGTGTGTGGGTCCCACTAGAGTCAAACTACCCCCGGGTCCCCGTTTCAAGTCGGATTGAGTTGAAATTCGAACCCGACTCAAATAACCCCAAAACAATAACATAAATAATAAAATAATATCAAAATAATTCAAAGAGGTCAAATGCAAAAAATATCCTTAGGCCAAAAATGATATTAAAATATCATAATCACATGGTTATGCTCTAGGTCAAACAGTCTCTAGGGTTTCACTAGCAAAACGTCAAAACCACAAGTCATTGATTTAAATAATTTCAAAATGATTTAAAATCACCAAAAATTATATCATGAATTAAATATCATTATTAAAATAATTATAAACACAAAATTTCAAAATTACCCTCATTTGGGAAACTGGGTGCTACACCAAATAACAATATCAACACTGAGCCCATCCTACGGTCAAACCAAGTTGTTAGTACGGACTTTCTATCCAAGCTCGTATCACTCCGATTTCTAAACTTCAAGCATAGATTTTGCCTATTTATACTCGTAACGTTCAGTCCAGGGGTCCGAGTCATTCAACAAAGCCATCCTACTTTATGTTCTGTGTCACGACCCGCACCCTTCTAAAAGGGCACGTAACGCGACAACGCCCAGCCCTCACCGGAAAAACGGCGTTGAACGCTGTAGATTTTCTAGTCTGACAACAGTTTATATATATAACAAAACCTGTCAAGAATATGGTCAACTCCGAACGGAGGACAAGCAATAAATATATTTGAGTGCTCAATCACAACTCTAAGATGATAAAGTAAAGACTGAAAGATAAAGACAACAAGACGATAAAATATAACCTGTCAAGTCCAAACACAAATAATATACAAGTCCAGTCTCTAATACAGTCCAAATGTAATACAGTCTCAAAGTAACTGGAGACAAAGTCCAGTACAAAAGACCTACTCTAACTAAACGAGTGCTAAAGTCTCGTCAGGCGGAGCTAAGCCCTGCGGGACCAAGTCTAAGCCCACTACGTCATCCGAACCGTAGTAGGTACTGCAATCACCCTCATCAGCATCTGTAATATTTTGTCAACATATCCAGTCAGGATGGAACAAGTACATATATCTCATAACAGATCTCAAGATAGAATAAAAGCTGTAAGACTGTAAATAGAGCATATACAATGAAATCATGGAGTGTACATGTATGTATTATGGCATGGTAAACTGTAGAGCTAGAGCTAGAACAAGAAAATAGAACGGGATCATGGTATGTACACAAGTCAAGAAAAGCCATATGTCCAATGTGTGTGAGTAGTAGTTTCAGCTTGTGATCGGCTTGGGTACTTGTCAAGAACTGGTCTGGCAAGTCATATGTGCGGTATATGACTCACACTGTTCGGGAATGCGGGATGGATCTTATCACAGGCATACGCTACTACTCCCCCTACCCCAACTGGTAGAATGGATCCAAACAGGATACGTCACTGCACGGGATTCTAATGAGAAGGTCGCGAACCTTCTCTAGAATCAGTGACCATATATTGAGCAAGAGCTACAAGGGAGCTTACACAATACATCCCAACCTAAGAAGGAGAAACATCTCTCGTCGGGATCCAGAAATACCAATCCGTGAGAACCATGTGTCAGGAATAAGCATATCAACACTAAGTACATGAATCATAACAGTTATCATAAAGTGGAAATAAGTTATCAGAGAATGTACTCGCCTGTAAGATGATAAAATATGTCGACCAGATCAACTGCAGTGTCTCGAGGACCTATAGAGAACAAAACGTATCAATACTATATTTAGGAAGTAAAGTTAAATCAAATTAAATCCTATCAAGTCATTCTAGGTCAAGACATGTCTAGTTGGGTCAATCTTGGTCATGGGAGAACATTGGAAGTTAATCCGAATCAAACTAGGTCAAAAATTGGCTTACAGTTGACTTTTGGTCAACGAGTCAACTCTGGTCAACTCTAGGTCAATTCTAGGTCACTGGTGACTAACAGTTGACTTTTGGTCAACTGTCCAAGTTTAATAGAATTTAGGACTAAATTGGGTAAAGTATTGACCCATAGTTGACTTTGGTCTAAAAAGTCAACCGTGGTCAACCGAGGTCAAGACTAGGTCTAGGCGGCTATTTCTAATCATTACCAACCCTTACAATCCATATCCAAGTCCATCTTGGACTTCGAAACTCAAATCTTGGCCGTAGGCCAATATCCTATTTTACCCTTTAAAAAGGTAAAATTCTAACTTAGGCAATTATCAAGTTAGCCTACCTACGCTTGGTATTTTGACCCGAGCTCCCTAGGGTAGTATGATACTAGCCTATAGGTTCATTACCTACCAAAATACCTAGGTAGAGTGGACGTCTAGTCCATCTTACGGCCCATTCCCGATATCTTGAATATTTCAAGATACGCAATGGTACGGCGTGATACCGGTGCCCTACGACCCCGATTTCCACTCGGGAATCTACCCGCAAAATCTAATTCACGTATTCTAGGCCTACGCCAAGTTTCGTCGCGTTCCGATACTCGGAGCTCGATTTCGCCCTCTAACTCACCCTCCTACTTAATACTATTTCCTATTCTAATTCCTTTCTACCTAATCTTCCCATTCCTCTAATCCTTCTTCTTCTAACTTCTTCTTCCTATTCTTCTAACTCTAACTCTTCTTCTTAATCTCTTCCTTACTCTCTCCTTCTAATCTTTTCTAATTCTCTTCTTCTCTTTCTTACTCTAATCTCCTCTTCTTTTAACCATCTTCCTATCTATCTACATAACTATCTATCTAACTATCTATCTATCTATCTAACTATCTATCTAACTATATAACTATCTATCTATATACCTATATAAACATATATATATATATATATATACATATATATATATATATATATATATATATATATATATATATATATATATGAGGGGGGTAAAATGGGCTAAAGGGGGGGAGGGGGTAGCTGCCATTGCAGCTGCTGCTGCAGGGCTATGCTGCTGCTGCTGTGTGGCCTGCTGCCACAGCAGCTGCTGCTGCTGTTGCTTCACTTCTTCTTCTTCTTCTTCTCATTCTACTTCTCCTTCTCTTCATCCTCTACTCTTATATATATATATATATATATATAGTATATATATATATATATATATATATATATATATATATTATATATATATTTTGTATATATATATATATATATATAGATATATATATATATATATATATAAAATATATATATATATATATATATATATATATATTATATATATATATATATATCTATATTTTTCTAGATATCGAAAATCTTTTAGGGCTCGCGTCTGGAGCTCTCCGCGGCGCTCGAGTCCTGGGAGGTGATCGTCGACGAATGTCTTCTCCGGTGGGGGGCTCCGGCCCCCCTCGTGGTTCGGTGGCGGGGGCCTCCGGCCATACTGGCCACCAATTTGGCGGCGCCGCCCCTGTGGGTGACCCGTCCAGGCGGCCTCGAGGCCTGAAAACGGTGGCTTCTCCGGTGGGGGGATCCGGACCCCCTGTTGGATCGGCGGAGGGGGCCTCCGGCCATCCCGGCCCACGTATTGGCGGCGGCGCCCATGTGGGTGACCCAGCCACGCGTGTGGATCAGGGACCCCCTGGGGGTTCGGCGGAGGGGGCTTCCGGCCATCCCGACTTACGTATTGGCGGTGGCGCCCATGTGGGTGACCCAGCCATGCGTGTGGCTCAGGCGGGAGTCCTTGGGGACGGCCGGCAGGCGGGGGGTATCATCGGATCTGACACGGTGTTGAGTCCTCTGGCGGGGGGCTCCGACCTTATTGGCCAACGTGACAGGCCGAGGCCGACTCAGGCGGTTGCTAGTGTTTCTGGGGGGGGTTCCGTCCCTATTCCCAGTGACCTGTTGAGCCCGCTGGTTGTGGCGCCGTCTGTTGGGGCGGGGAGTTCCGCTCCCTCGGGTCATCCGAGGGAGGGTCAGGAGGCCGTTCTAGGGGAAGTACCGGTTGCGGGGGGGGCTCTGCTCTTTGTGGGCCCTCCTCCGATTTGGTTGCGGAGGCAAGGTCGCCTTTGGCTCACTCGGTTGCGTCGCCTCAGGTGACGGGGGCACGCGGCGGTAAGAATGGCCCGGTGAACTTTGCTGCTGCAGTTTCAGGGCGATCAGCGACGAGTTTGAAGGGTGTTTCGAGGGTCTCCTTTCGTCCAGCTTCTGTTGTGGATGGTCGGAAGATGGCCGTTTTTTCCCCGTCGGATATGGTGGCCCTTACAGCGCCCTGTGGGCTGGACCTTATTGGGAAGTTTTCTCGGCGAAGACTTCCGACTGAGACCATTAAGAAGGATTTTGATTCGAGGGGATTCCGGGGGTTGATTGAAGTTAAGGCCATTGACGATCGTCACGTCCTTATTCGACCTCATGAGGAGAGTGATTTTCTCAGGCTTAGATCCAAGGACTGCTGGTTCGTTGGACGAGTCCCAATGGCGTTATTCAGATCTTCGGTGGATTTTTCGCCGTTAAGAGAGGATCCGAGAGTTCCGGTTTGGGTTGCCTTTCCTGGGCTCCCACATTGCATGTTTGATACTAATGCGGTCCTCTCCATTGCCTCTGGTCTTGGTACTCCGCTTTATACGGACCGAGCAACGGCTTCGTTTTCCAGGCCAGGGGTTGCTAGGGTTTTGGTTGAAGTGGACGTTAGTAAACCACTACACCATGAGGTTTTCTTTCAAATTCCTGATGGCGTCCGTTCGCAGCCGGTAGTGTATGAGAGGACCCCATTTTACTGTGTTGTATGCGGCTTGCATGTCCACGTAGAGAGTGATTGTGGTCAGCCTAAAGTGGTGACACCGTCGGTGGGCAGCGTTGAAAGGACGAACGTCATTGACGCTACTTCCTCGGGCGTCATGCTAGTAGAAAGTGGCACGGAGGGAGGTCGTGGCGCCAGCAGGGATGGCCCGGAGGGTGGACGTGGGACTAGCAGGGGTCGTCGGAGGAGACGATCAAGGTGCGAGAAAGGGAAGGGGACACGGATGATGTGGCGGCGTGTCGGGGGGCGTGATGATAGCACGGGGACCTCGCAGCCAGGATTACGCGGGAGTAATGATAATCGCGCGAACTCCGTTCCACCTTCCTGGCACGTGGGGGAGTCTTCCTCGGGCCAGCTGGCTCTATGGTCAGATGGCGGGCGGCCCATGATGGAGGGACGTAGCGCCCCAGGCTCTAGCTCGGGTGGGCAGTTGGGCCCTGAGCGGGGAATTGGGCCTATTGATTTATCGGATCTTCCTATCATTATCCATAACCAGTTGTGTCAGGGAGTTATAGCGGTTGATTCTGACACGGAGGATCGTAGCTTGGTGGTGTGGGAGGAGGCCGGTCACGGTCCTTTATCCCTTTGGGGTTATGAATCGGCTCTGGGGGACGATTTGGTTTCTCTGCCCGAGGTTAGACCTTCCACCTCGATCTCCGAGGGACGTGAAGAAGAATGGCAGATGGTTCCATTTAAGAAGGCGGCTGGTAGGCGAAGGAAGTCGATGGCACCTCAGTCGGATCTACTTCTTCGATCGCATGCTTCCCGGGTTAGGCGGGACCCTCAGAGGGTCCATGGTTAATTTTCTTATTTGGAATGTTCGGGGGACGACGAACAGAGCTACTTTATCCCGTCTCAGGTCCTTGTGTCGGACCAACTCTATTCAGGTTCTTGCCATTATTTAACCCAAGGTGCTATCCTCTAAGCTTCTTTCTTATCGACTGAGATTGGGTTTTGATGATAGCTTTTGCAATGATAAGGGCAATATTTGGATTTTCTGTAAGTCGGGTCTTGGGATCAATTATATTGACTCCTGTGATCAGGCTATCACGGTGCAGCTTTCTTTGAGTTGTTTTTGCTTCCGGTACGGCTGTCGATTGTTCATGGTGCAGGGACACGACAGGGAAGGAGGACTATGTGGAGGCATCTTCTAGACGTCCAAGCCAGGGATATTGCCATGCCCTGGGCGGTTGGCGGGGACTTCAATATCATTGCCTCTCCGGATGAGAAATTTGGAGGTCGACCTCCTGACACGAGGGCCATTGCGGAGTTCCTCGACTTTCAGTTGGCTGCCGGGTTATCCGATGTGGGGTTCAGAGGTAGCATCTATACTTGGGTGAACGGGCAGACGGGGCTTGATCGACAGGGGTCCCGTCTTGATAGGCTGCTCGTGACGGGTAGTTGGTTGGATGGTGTCCAGGTCTCTTGCGAGCATCTTAATCGGGCAGAATCTGATCATTCTCCTCTTTGATATCCTGCCAGCCAGCTTCTTCGTGACTGCGCAGAGGCTTCCGTTTTTCTTGAGTTCTGGACTTCTCATCCAGATTTTCTTCTGCTTGTGGCTCGGGCGTGGAATTCATGTTGGCATTATGATGCGCTTGAGCGCTGGGCATGCGATTGAGGACGACGGGGCATGTTCTGGCTGGATGGAGCAGAGCTACTTTCGCGATGTTTTCCAGGAAGTCCGTCAGGCCGAGGACGCTGCCTTGGCGGCGGAGCAGGATTATGAGCTTCATCCTTTGGAGAGGAGGAGGGCTTCCTGGATGGAGGCTGTTGCCAGATTGAAGCAAAAGGTCCAGGTTGAAGATTCTTTCTGGAAACAAAAAGCCAGATTGAGGTGGGACCTGGAAGGAGATAAAAATACCCATTTTTTCCATGAGTGCACCAGGAGCAGGCAAAGAAAGGCGGGTATTCAGAAAATTATTCGGGGCTGATGGGTCAGAAACTGGATCTACCGAGGAGGTTGCGACGGAGGCATCCTTATTCTTCACTAAACTGTTAGAGCTGAGCCTATTTCTGATAACGACGCCTTCCTCGATGTTATCCCTAGCATTATTTCTATGGAGGACAATTCTGATCTTGTTCGTCGCCCTGACAGAGCGGAGTTGTTGGAAATTGTTCGGGGGATGGATCCGGCTAGTGGCGCCGGTCCGGATGGCTTTTCTGGGAGATTCTTCTCTGTTTGTTGGGACATTATTGCTGCTGACATGGAGGAAGCAGTTGGATCGTTTTTTATGGGTGCGCGCCTTCCGGATTCCGTCTCGGATATATTCTTATTTCTTATCCCTAAAGTCGAGCACCCGAGGAGCCTTTCTGATTTCTGCCCTATAAGCCTTTGCAATTTCTGTAACAAAATTATTTCCAAGACTATTGCTTGCAGGTTGCAGAATTATCTTCCCAAAATTATTTCTCCGGAGTAAAGTACATTTGTCCAGGGGAGAGAGATTGTGGACAACATCATAATTGCCCAGGATATGGTGGCATCTATGAGGGAACCAAACCATGGTAGAAATGTTGCTATTAAGCTGGACATGCAGAAGGCCTATGACAGAGTTAATTGGCATTTCCTCCTGAGGGTTCTCCGGAGATTTGGTTTTAATGAGATCTTCTGTGATCTTATTTATCGTCTCCTGGCTGATACCCGTTATGCCGTGCTTCTAAATGGCGCTCCTACTGCTTTTTTCTCGGCGTCTAGAGGGATCCGGCAGGGGGACCCTCTTTCTCCGGCTCTTTTTATTATTACTGCGGAGGTACTCTCTCGGAACCTAAAGCTTCTTCAAGAATCTAATATGAGATCTTCATTTCATACTCCGATTGGGGGATCTCGTATCTCGCACTTGGCTTATGCGGATGATGTTCTCATTTTCACTTCGGGAGATATTGCTGGATTGCGTTCTTTCCAGCAAGTTCTGCATAATTATGAGGCTGTGTCTGGACAGAAGATCAATTACTCCAAATCTGCCTTCTATACTGCGAATCCTTTGGGTGAGGATCGCGCTCGGACTATCTCTACTCTTTTCGGATTTAGTCCCGGTACTTTGCCTTTTTCTTACTTGGGGTGCCCGTTAACTTGCGGAAGAAGGAATGCGGGGATGTTTAGCTATTTGCTAGATAAAATCCGGTCGAGGATAACGGGATGGCAGAACAAGATCCTCTCTCCTGGGGGTAAGTTGGTCCTTATTAAGAATGTACTTTCATCCATCCCTATGTACACATTGGCTGCATGTTGTCCTCCTCGGGCTGTTCTTAGGGCGATTGAGAGGATGTTTGCGGCTTTCTTCTGGGGTAGTAAGGATGGGGTGGCTAAGAGGAGTTGGATGGCGTGGCGGTTCGTTACTCGGACTAAGTCCGAAGGAGGCCTTGGGATCAAGTGTCTGAATGATATTATGGATGCCTTCTCTATGAAGCTTTGGTGGAAGCTGAGGCATGGGAAGGGACTTTGGGTGGAACTTCTTAAATCAAAATATTTTTGGAAGCGTCATCCATGTGAGGCGTTTATGACTTCCAAGTGCTCCCATGTTTGGCGACGGATTTTGAGGGGAAGGAAATTGGCGGAACCGCACATTTCGTTTATACTTGGGCGGGGTGAGGGTTCGGCGAGGTGTGAGTCTTGGATTCCGGGGGGCCCTCGGTTGGATAGTGTTTTTATACCTTCGGCCGAGGGAGTGACTTCAGGGACCAGGCGTGGCACGGGGAGACGGACTCGGGGGCAGAATCGATCTCAGGCGAGAGAATCTGCTGAGGTTGGACGGACGGGCACTGGTGAGCTTCGGAGGGTCGGCTAGATTGGCAGGGAGAAGGGTGATTCTTCCCCAACGTACGGTGATTGTTCGGGTTCTTTCAGATAGGGGAAGAAAGATCAAAGATTCTAGGGCGAGGAACTCTGATAATGGTGGTCCGGTTATTCGATCTTACTGGACAGACACTGGTTGGGATCTGCCTATGTTTTTGGCACAGTTTGGAGTTGAGGCAGCGGGACGGCTCAGAGAGGCAAATCTGATATGTACTTCGGCTCCTAATTCTTTGGTCTGGGGTGAGCGGAAAGGTTCTTTCTCGCTGGCTGCGGCTTGGAGATGTTGCCGGATCTCTTACCCTACTTCTTCACTTCTCTCTAATATTTGGGGCAAGTGTATTCCGGCGAAGTGGAGCATTCTGATGTGGCGGGTCTGTCACAACCGGCTTCCAACTGATGATATTCTTCAGAACTGGCCTCCAGGTGTCATTGCTGTCAGGTTGGGCATGGGAAGAACCTTCAGCATTTATTTTTCCACGGGGATCTTGCTAAGACGGTTTGGTCTGCTTTCCAGTGTTTCTTCAAGGCACGTTTGCATAGTGACTTTCTGGTTTTTCTTCAAAGGTGGTGGCGGGGTCAGGGCAGCCATCATCGGAGATCTCTGGCTGGTGCGATCATTTGGGTGCTTTGGAAAAACAGGAACAAGCATAGATATGAAGGGCATGGTGCTGGGCCAGATTTCTTGGTTCGGGAGCTGAAGCGACAGTTTCGAAAGTCTCTTTCGAGCTGTCATCATCTCCCGTCTATTCCTTCCTGGGCTTTTCAGTAGTGGTTTTATTTGCTTTTTCTTTCTTTTTCTTGTTACCATGAGGTCGGATGTACTCATTACCCTCTTTTTCAATAAAGGTAACGGTTTTTAAAAAAAAAAAAAAAATTTATATATATATATATATATATATATATATATATATATATATATATATATATATATATATATATATATATATATATATATCTACACCAACACACACACTCATCTATATATATATATATATATATATACATACACACACATATCCATATACATATAAATACATACATATATCTATATATATCTATATATATAAATACATACACACATAGATATATATATATATATAAATACACACACTCTCTCTACCACACTAACGCACACTTACTCTCACACACAACCACCACCACCCTCATGACAACACCACCACCACCCTCATGACAACACCACCACCACTCTCATTCCTCTACACACACAAATTTAAATATAAATATATAATACATCCACATATATATATATATATATATATATATATATATATATATATATATATATATATATATATATATATATATATATATACATACCATTTTATTTAGAAAAAACCCCAAATTATCCCTAACCTAGATTTCTAGGGAATCCTACAAAGTTTGTGGGCAAAGTGTAGAGAATCTCCCCCTCTACAATAATTGTGAAGACAATAAATGGAAAGGAGTAATAAATATAGAATTAAATTACATACCTAAGTTGGTTTTCTTGAAGGAAAGAAAGAAGCTTGGGAAGAAGAAAGAGTTTAGAGAGAGAGAGAGTTTAACTTAGTGTAGAAGAAAGAGGGGGGGAACTCTTACTTGGCCGGCCATGGTGTGGGGGGTTATTGGGTTTGGGTGAGATCCAATAACCCTCCAAACCCATTAGACTTAGGTTTAATTGGTTCGGGTTTGGTTCGGTTCGTTTCGGTCTAATTTAATCAACTAATTAAGCTCTAAAATGACTAATTAAGTCATGGAAATAGGGTTTATGGTTTCTAGCCTAATTAGGATGGTATGTGGGCCAAGTCCAGCTAGTATGTGGGTCCCACTAGTGTTCAGGCTACCCGGGTCTCCAACTTAAGTCCAAAATAGATAAAATTCAAACCAACTCAAACAAATCCCAAAAAATCATATAAAATCAAATAAAATTCCTAAAAAATTATAAAACTTGAAAATAACGAAAATACCCCTAATTCGAAAACTGGAGGTGACAAACCTACCCTCCTAAAAAAAATTTTGTCCTCGAAATTGAATGAGAACTAACACAGCAATCATGAATAGAACACGGAAGAAAAAGAAAGAATTTTACCTCAAGGCTCGAAGAGATATGGGAATCCTCCCGCATGTCGTTCTCCCTCTCCCAGGTGGACTCACCTGGAGAGTGGTGTCTCCATGCAACGCGAACCAAAGGAAAAACCTGGTTCTGGAGCACCTTCTCTCTTCGGTCCAAGATCTCAACCGGCTTCTCTGGATAGCTGAGTGTCGGTCCCACCTCGATCTCGGAGTGGTCTAAGGTGTGACTGGGATCTGCCACGTATCGTCTCAGCTGCGACACGTGGAACACACTGTGCACTCCCTCTAGCGCGGGCGGTAACTCCAGTCGGTAAGCCACTGCACCGACCCTGCCCAGGATACGGAATGGTCCGATGTATCGTGGACTAAGCTTCCCGCCGCCACCAAAACGAATCGTGCCACGCGTCGGAGAAATCCACAGAAAGACAAGATCATCAACCTAGAACAAAATACAAGACTTAGAGCTTGATCTAAAACAATCACAATCAGACTCAAATACTAGAAAAATCTAAATTATACCTCAAACTCCAATGGCCTCCGGTGGCTATCTGCCCAATGCCGCTGCCTATCCTGCGCCACTCGAAGTCTATCTCTGATAACCCTGACCTTCTCTGCAGCATCCACTACCATCTCAGGGCCAAGCAAAACCCTCTCACCGACATCATCCCAAGACAAGGGAGTACGGCACCTCCGTCCGTATAGAGCCTCGAAAGGTGACATCTCTATACTGGCTTGGTAGCTGTTGTTGTAAGCAAACTCTACCAAGGGAAGGTGGTCCTCCCAAGATCCCCCGAAGTCCAAGACATAGGTACGAAGCATATCCTTGAGGGTCTGAATTGTCCTCTCCGTCTGCCCGTCTGTCTGGGGGTGGTATGCGGCACGGAACTTGAGCGATGTGCCCAAGCTAAGCTGCAAACTCCTCCAGAAGTGAGAAGTGAATCGGCTGTCCCGATCCGAGACTATGCTCACTGGAACCCCGTGCAATCGGACTATCTGTCGCACGTACATCTCGGCCAACCTCTCTGTCGACAAACCCACTTTGAAAGGCAAAAAGTGGGCCGATTTGGTCAATCGGTCAACAATGACCCAAATTGCATCCTTCCCTCCTGGAGAGCGCGGAAGCCCAGATACAAAGTCCATAGTGATATGCTCCCACTTCCACTCAGGAATGGGTAGTGGCTGGAGCAATCTACCGGGTCTCTGCCTCCCGGCCTTCACCTGCTGGCATACCAAGCATCTAGAAACGAACTGAGCCACCTCACGTTTCATGCCATACCACCAAACATGCTGTCTCAAGTCTCTATACATCTTATTGGCTCCGGGATGCATAGAGTACTGAGAACGGTGCGCCTCCTGAAGAACCTCCTCCCGAAGTCCTCCGCTCGGCACGCACAATCTGGACCATGCCTCAACGACCCATCCCCTGCTATAGAGAACTCATCCAACAGTCCTCTCTGGACCTGCTCCCTGATGACTCTCAGAGCCTCATCCTCAAACTGAGCTGCCCTGACTCTGTCCATCAGCTCCGACTGCACCTGGAGACCCCACATCTGCGCCTCGAACCCTGGAACTATCACCTCTATACCCAAGCTCTCCAGATCTGCCAGAAGATGACGATCCATCGTCAAACACATGGCTACGGGATACCTGCTCAAAGCATCCGCGACCACGTTGGCCTTTCCCGGATGGTACTACAAGGATATATCAAAATCCTTCATCAGCTCTAACCATCGCCTCTGCCTCATATTCAGCTCCTTCTGGGTAAACACGTACTTCAAGCTCTTGTGATCTGTATAGATCTCAACTCGCTCTTCGTACAGATAGTGTTTTCACAGCTTTAACGCAAAGATGACCGCTGCCAGCTCCAGATCGTGGGTAGGGTAATTCCTCTTATAAGGACGTAACTGCCTAGATGCATAGGCAATCACCTTCCTGTGCTGCTGAAGCACACAACCCAAACCCCGTCCTGAAGCATCATTGTAGATCGTATAACCACCAGATCCAGATGGCAGCGTCAAGATAGGAGCGGTAGTCAACCTCGCCTTCAGCTCCTCGAAGGCGGCCTGGCACTCATCGGACCAAACAAACTCCTCGTCCTTCCTGGTAAGGCGGGTCATCGGCTGGACAATCCTGAAAAAGTCCTGTACGAACCTCCGGTAGTAACCTGCCAGACCCAGAAAACTTCGAACCTCTGCTACTGAGCTCGGCGTAGACCAGGACTCCACTGCAGAAATCTTCTTCGGATCCACTGAAATCCCCTCGCCAGAGACAACATGGCCTAGGAACTCTACGCGATCCAAGAAGAACTCGTACTTGGACAACTTTCCATACAGCTGCTCCCTCCTGAGAGTGTCCAACACAATCCTCAGGTGGTCCTCGTGCTCCTCTGGTGTCTTCGAATAGATGAGAATGTCATCAATGAAGACCACCACAAACTTGTCAAGGTACTGATGAAATACCTTGTTCATCAAGTTCATGAATACCGCTGGGGCGTTGGTCAACCCAAACGGCATGACGGTATACTCATACTGGCCATAGCGGGTCCGAAAGGCAGTCTTCAGAATGTCATCCTGCTTCACCTTCAGCTGATGGTACCCGGTACGCAAGTCGATCTTCGAGAACACCCTCGCCCCGCTCAACTGGTCGAACAAGTCATCAATCCTTGGCAAAGGATACTTGTTCTTGATGGTAAGGTTGTTGAGCGCCCTGTAATCAATGTACAGACGTACCATACCATCCTTCTTGGGGACGAAAAGAACTGGCGCGCCCCAAGGTGAAGAACTAGATCGAATAAAGCCCCTGTCCTCCAGCTCGTCGACCTGTCTCTTCAACTCTGCTAACTCACTATTGTTGATTCTATAGACGTGCTGGGAGATAGGCTCAGTGCCCGGCACTAGGTCTATAGAAAACTCAACATCACGATCTGGCGGCATCCTGCCAACAACGCTCCGCAGAATCCAACTCCCTGCTCCGATGCACCCCTGGTGAACTCATACTCCGGCTCTCTCAGCATCCTAAACAGAATCTTGCCCCCTCTGCAGTCAATGCTAGCGTGGTGCATGCTTAACCAGTCCATACCGAGTACCACATCGTAACTCAGAAGTGGCATTACGAGCAAACACGCACTCAGCTCCCGGCCTCTCAAAGAAACTCTCCGCCCCTTGTAAACATTATTAACTAGGATGATGCCATTCCCAGTCATAATCTTACAAGTCCTACCAAGATACTCAGCAATAATATTGTGCCTAAGAGCAAAAGAAACAGACACAAAACTGTGCGTAGCACCAGAATCAAATAAGGCCAAAGCTGGAAAAGAATCGAGCAGAATAGAACCTGCGATAACATCTGCAATAGGATCCATCTCCTCGGCTGCAAGAGCAAAGGCTCTACCCTGACCACCCCTCTGCTGGCGGTGCTGAACAAACTGTTGCTGCTGAGTCGGAAGTGGACCTCGCTGCTGAACTACCGGCACACTAGATGGTGCCCTCTGAACGGGTGCCCTCTGAGCTGCTCCAGTAACACGGGGGTTCTTGGGACACTCCCGTATCTGATGCCTAGCGGCACCACAAAAGAGACACAAACCCAGCCTCCTCCTGCAGAACTCAAAGAGGTGACCGAGCTTCTTGCAGAAGTGGCACGGTGGATCATCCTGCCCCGGAGGCTGCTGACCCCTCTGGACAGACGCTCTGGCCTGCCCCTGCTGCTGGTGATGCTGGAAAGACTGATGCTGAAGCTGAGGGTGCTTAGCAGCCCCCGCACTGCTACTGGCCCCCGAAAACAAATTACGATCCCTCTTCGGCTTCAAGCCCCACTCCCTCTCCACCTTCCGAGCCTCCGCATAAACCTCTGCATATGTCGCATAGAAGGAAGGGATCAGGAGCTTGATATCCCATGTCAATCCCTCCCGGAAGCGCTCTGCTCGGATCACCGGGTCGCTCACCATGTACTCGGCATATCGGCTCAACCGGCCATACTCCTCCACGGTCATACCGCCCTGCTGCAGGTTCTAAAACTGTCGCACTAGGCCGATCTTGTCCGTAGGGGAAAAGAACTTCTCTCTGAACAGGGCCCGAAACTCAGCCCAAGTGTGGCCCTCTCCTGCAAGAGCCGGCTCGTTCCGAAACCATGTCCGGGCAACATCTAGCAACTACAAGCCAACCGCCTCGACCTTCAGGTCGTTTGCCAGGCGGGAGGCCCTCATCTGGCGCTCGATATCCTCGAGCCAGTCATCAGCATAAATAATGCCCTCGGTCCCCTTGAAATCTCTCGGACCCAGCTTCTTGAAAGCCTGGATATCCCCGATCTTCTGCTGCTGCTGCTGTACCTCCCTCTGTGGAGCCCCATGCTCCACTGCCGCCATAGCCAACCTGTGTGCATCCTCCATGCCCTGGCGTATGGCCTCTGTCTGCCTCAACTGAGCCTCGTGCTGGGCCCGTTGGGACTCCAGCACCTGGTGAAAGAACGCGAGCATCTGCCCCATGTCTGTGGGCAAAGAAGACAACTGAGGAATAGCTCCCACCATCACCGAAGGAGTCCCCTGCTGAGGAGGAAGAACGCCCCTGACAGCTCCCGCCGTAGCCCCCAGTACTGTGGAAAGAGCACCCGCAATGACCCCAGGGACAGTCATCGAGAGCGCTGGAGGAGTACCCCCGAGAGCCCCAATAGAAGTCCCATCTGCAGGAGAAGTGACCGGAGCCTGTCCGCCAGAGGTAGCGGACCTCTCCGTCTCCCCGTGCTCCTCACCGGAAGAATGAGTCATAACCATCCTGAAGACAGATTGAAAAGAAGATATCAATATGGCACATGAAGGACAATATCAAAGGAGGACAGCTAGAATATAGTAAATCAATATCAAAGACGGTAAGCAAGATAAGCAAGGAAAGATCCTACTGTGATTGAGTACACTTAGCCTACTACCTCCTATGTGTAACACAGGCTCGTAGTCAACACTCTAAAACGAGTGCCGCTACGACATCGTACTAATTGCAACTTCAGGACCTGCGTGGGCCACCACTAAAACGTGTCACGACCCACACCCTGCTAAAAGGGCACGTGATGCGACAACGCCCAGCCCTCACCGGAAGCACGGCGTGGAATGCTGTAGATTTTCTAGTCTGACAACAGTTTATATATATATAACAAAACCTGTCGAGAATATGGTCAACTCCGAACGGAGGACAAGCAATGAATATATATGAGTGCTCAATCACAACTCTAAGATGATAAAGTAAAGACTGAAAGATAAAGACAACAAGATAAAATATAACCTGTCAAGTCCAAACACAAATAATATACAAGTCCAGTCTCTAATACAGTCCAAATATAATACAGTCTCAAAAGTAACTGGAGACAAAGTCCAGTACAAAAGACCTACTCTAACTAAACGAGTGGTAAAGTCTCGTCAGGCGGAGCTAAGCCCTGCGGGACCAAGTCTAAGCCCACTACGTCATCCGGACCGTAGTAGGTACTGCAATCACCCTCATCAGCATCTGTAATATTTTGTCAACATATCCAGTCAGGATAGAATGAGTACATATATCTCAAAACAGATCTCAAGATAGAATAAAAGCTATAAGACTGTAAATAGAGCATATACAATGAAATCATGGAGCTTACATGTATGTATCATGGCATGGTAAGCTGTAGAGCTAGAGCTAGAACAAGAAAATAGAACGGGATTATGGTATGTACACAAGTCAAGGAAAGCCATATGTCCAATGTGTGTGAGTAGTAGTTTCAGCTTGTGATCGGCTTGGGTACCTGTCAAGAACTGGCCTGGCAAGTCATATGTGCGGTATATGACTCACACTGTTCGGGAATGCGGGATGGATCTGATCACAGGCATACGCTACTACTCCCCCTACCCCAACTGGTAGAATGGATCCAAATAGGATACGTCACTGCACGAGATTCTAATGAGAAGGTCGCGAACCTTCTCTAGAATCAGTGACCATATATTGAGCAAGAGCTACAAGGAAGCTTGCACAATACATCCCAACCTAAGAAGGAGAAATATCTCTCGTCGGGATCCAGAAATACCAATCCGTGAGAACCATGTGTCATGAATAAGCATATCAACACTAAGTACATGAATCATAACAGTTATCATAAAGTGGTAATAAGTTATCAGAGAATGTACTCGCCTGTAAGATGATAAAATATGTCGACTGGATCAACTATAGTGTCTCGAGGACCTATAGAGAATAAGACGTATCAATACTATGTTTAGAAAGTAAAGTTAAATCAAATTAAATCCTATCAAGTCATTCTAGGTCAAGACATGTCTAGTTGGGTCAATCTTGGTCATGGGAGAACATTGGAAGTTAATCCGAATCAAACTAGGTCGAAAATTGGCTTACAGTTGACTTTTGGTCAACGGGTCAACTCTAGGTCACTGGTGACTAACAGTTGACTTTTGGTCAATTGTCCAAGTTTAATGGAATTTGGAACTAAATTGGGTAAAGTGTTGACCCATAGTTGACTTTTGGTCTAAAAAGTCAACCGTGGTCAACCGAGATCAAGACTAGGTCTAGGCGGCTATTTCTAATCATTACCAACCCTTACAACCCATATCCAAGTCCATCTTGGACTTCGAAACTCAAATCTTGGCCGTAGGCCAATATCCTATTTTACCCTTTAAAAAGGTAAAAATCTAACTTAGGCAATTATCAAGTTAGCCTACCTACGCTTGGTATTTTGACCCGAGCTCTCTAGTGTAGTATGATACTAGCCTATAGGTTCATTACCTACCAAAATACCTAGGTAGAGTGGACGTCTAGTCCATCTTACGGCCCATTGCCGATATCTTGAATATTTCAAGATACGCAATGGTACGGCGCGATACCGGCGCCCTACGACCCCGATTTCCACTCGGGAACCTACCCGCAAAATCTAATTCACGTATTCTAGGCCTACGCCAAGTTTCGTCGCGTTCCGATACTCGGAGCTCGATTTCGCCCACTAACTCACCCTCCTACTTAATACTATTTCCTATTCTAATTCCTTTCTACCTAATCTTTCCATTCCTCTAATCCTTCTTCTTCTAACTTCTTCTTCCTATTCTTCTAACTCTAACTCTTCTTCTTAACCTCTTCCTTACTCTCTCCTTCTAATCTTTTCTAATTCTCTTCTTCTCTTTCTTACTCTAATCTCCTCTTCTTTTAACCATCTTCCTATCTATCTACATAACTATCTATCTAACTATCTATCTAACTATATAACTATCTATCTAACTATCTATCTAACTATATAACTATCTATCTATATACCTATATAAACATATATATATACATATATATATATATATATATATATATATATATATATATATATATATATATAGATATATATATGAGGGGGGGTAGATAGGGGGGTAAAATGGGCTAAAGGGGGGGGTAGCTGCCATTGCAGCTGCTGCTGCAGGGCTATGCTGCTGCTGCTGTGTGGGCACACACTCATCTATATATATATATATATACATACACACACATATCCATATACATATAAATACATACATATATCTATATATATCTATATATATAAATACATACACACATAGATATATATATATAAATACACACACTCTCTCTACCACACTAACGCACACTTACTCTCACACACAACCACCACCACCCTCATGACAACACCACCACCACTCTCATTCCTCTACACACACACAAATTTAAATATAAATATATAATACATCCACATATATATATATATACATATATATATATATATATACATATATATATATATATATATATATATATATATATATATATATATATATATATATATATACATACCATTTTATTTAGAAAACCCCCAAATTATTCCTAACCTAGATTTCTAGGGAATCCTACAAAGTTTGTGGGCAAAGTGAAGAGAATCTCCCCCTCTACAATAATTGTGAAGAGAATAAATGAAAGGAGTAATAAATATAGAATTAAATTACATACCTAAGTTGGTTTTCTTGAAGGAAAGAAAGAAGCTTGGGAAGAAGAAAGAGTTTAGAGAGAGAGAGTTTAACTTAGTGTAGAAGAAAGAGGGGGGGGGGGACTCTTACTTGGCCGGCCATGGTGTGGGGGTTATTGGGTTTGGGTGAGATCCAATAACCCTCCAAACCCATTAGACTTAGGTTTAATTTGTTCGGGTTTGGTTCGGTTCGTTTCGGTCTAATTTAATCAACTAATTAAGCTCTAAAATGACTAATTAAGCCATGGAAATAGGGTTTATGGTTTCTAGCCTAATTAGGATGGTATGTGGGCCAAGCCCAGCTAGTATGTGGGTCCCATTAGTGTTCAGGCTACCCGGGTCTCCAACTTAAGTCCAAATTGGATAAAATTCAAACCAACTCAAATAAATCCAAAAAATCATATAATATCAAATAAAATTCCTAAAAAATTATAAAACTTGAAAATAATGAAAATACCCCTAATTCGAAAACTGGTGGTGACATTCTGCTCAACCAAGTCTCTTGCCTATCGCTATCGTACATCCAATTTTGCGATTCTCATAGTCTATCTCTTCAAACATGTTCTATACAATCTACCTATCCATTCTTTCCAAGTCAAGCACGCTATGACACAATTTGTCGCTAAACCATAATTCTCATTCCATATTTCCTAAGCCAATTTATCATAATTTACGTTATCGATCACAAGATCTTCTGACTTAACAATATGTCACGCCCCAATCTCACGCGAGCCCGATTATCCACGGTGGACATGAAATTACCATGCACTGGTCCTTGGTACCAACCTTTTCGTATGAGGATAGGCCCGTGTCCATGTTTGACCAAAGAGAGAGACCTCAAGCGCAAGACTATCTGTTTAGTTCGTGTTGCTTGAGTTCATCGCTCTTTGGATGAGTCAACGTGGGAGCGTGAGGATGATATCCGATCACGATATTCTGACTTGTTTGACTCGTGAGGTATAATGTCCTTCTTATGCCTCATGCCTTCGATTCCTTGCTTGCATGATTGATTGCTTGATTGATTGTCTAGTATAGCTTGCCTGTGATTAATGTAGCTTGTCATTGCTCCTCTAGCCTCTTGATTAAATTCCGAGGACGGAATTCTTTTAAGGTGGGTAGAGTTGTAATGCCTGTGGTTCGTATTACGTATTTCTGGAATACGTGTACGTATTTATTCTTGTATTATATGATTTCTTGTTTAGTTTTCTTCATGGCTTGGCTTGGTTTATTCTTGGCCCGGGTTGGCTTGGTTCGATTGGGATTATTTTGGTTCATCATGAACCATGGATAAACCCCCTACCTACCACCACCTTTGATATTTATTGCCCTTTTCTTCTTTCTCTCTCTTCATTACTCATCTTCTTCTTCCTCATTTACTCCCTTCACCTACCAGAGAGAGAAGAGAGAGGTCTAGGCAAGTGCAATCTTGCTTCATGATGGATCTCATATTTTATTGTTCCATTCTCTTCCTTACTAGATTCTAAGCCTCTTTAGAACTGGAAGTTTTCGGTTTTGATGGTTATATTTTTGTAGATCTAAGTTTTAAATTCCTTCTTGTTTAGTTTTCTTGGTTTTGATCTCTAAAAACTTGGTATTTCCAAAAACTAGTGGTTCCATGTTGTAGAGAATTTGATTTCATTCAGTTTTGGCTTTTGTTTCGCTTGATTTTGACTCCGGATGAGTAAGTTATGGCCATTACAAGTTTTCGGAACTTTCATGGCTGAACTTGCTGTTTGGGGACGATGAATCCCATGCGCCGGGAACCTCATGCGCCCGGA
The DNA here is from genome assembly GCA_029216955.1 of Iris pallida. Lineage (NCBI taxonomy): Eukaryota > Viridiplantae > Streptophyta > Magnoliopsida > Asparagales > Iridaceae > Iris > Iris pallida. The sequence goes on along the minus strand of JANAVB010022598.1, from coordinate 2,364,579 downwards.
AGGCCATGCGCCGGGAGGCCATGCGCCGTGAAGTTCCGGCAACGCATTCCTTAACTCCGAGCGTGTCATGCGCGTAGGTTTCTTACGCGCATGTATTGAAGACGCAACGTGAGTTTCTCATGCGCCGATTCGTGCAGGAATCTCATGCGCCGATTCGTGCAGGAATCTCATGCGCCGATTCGTGCAGGAATCTCATACGCCGATTCGTGCAGGAATTCCATGCGCCGATTTGTGCAGGAATCTCATGCGTCGATTTGTGCAGGAATTTCATGCGCCGATTCGTGCAGGAATCCCATGCGCCGATTTGTGCAGGAATCTCATGCGCCGATTGTGCAGGAATTTCATGCACCGATTTGTGTAGGAATCCTATGCGCCGATTTGTGCAGGAATCCCATGCGCCGATTCGTGCAAGAATCCCATGCGCCGATTTGTGCAGGAATCTCATGTGCCGATTGTGCAGGAATTTCATGCGCCGATTTGTGCAGGAATCCCGTACGCCGATTCGTGCAGGAATCCCATGCGCCGATTGTGCAGGAATTTACTGTTTTTGCCTGTTTAAGTTGTTTTGTAGCTAGAATCTTGAAAAACTCAAAACATGAAAGTTGTAGATCTTTTCCTTGGCTTCAAGAACATGTTACTAGTTATTCTATGCAAGTTTCTCTCATTCATGATAATGTAAGGGTAGAACACGATAGTGGCCTGTTAAGGCGCACTCTTGACAAGTACCAAGTGGACATGACATGACCTGATAGTAGCCCGCCGTGGCGCACTCCTGACAAGAAAACCTGATATGATATACCCTGATATGCTGTTGCGACGGCTACCTGACATGACATGACCTGTTTAATTAATCATGATACCGTGGGTGATTGTGCTTGTACAAATAATCCAGTCTTGTCTTGCATCATGTCTAGGAGGGGACTCCTGAGTACCACGGTCAGGAGTACCTACTGAAATGGACTAAGGTTAATAATTAGTATAATTCACTAGTCATGAAGAGATGTTCCCCAGTTACAGGCGATCCCGTTATCCCGGCCGCTAATGCTTGGACTTGTAGCCTGCCGACGAGTAGGGCACATTTCCAGCCCACTGTTATGTGGGGCACTCCAGATTGTCACTTTAAATGATTGAACTCTATTGTCACTCTAATGTATTATACTCTCCAGATTGTCACTATAATGATTGCCTGGATAACCTGGATAGCTGCAGGGCCTGTGACTACTTGGAGCATCTCATTGCATCTTGCTAGTAACTAGGATTGTGATAACCCTAGTTAGTTAATGTAGAAAGCCGTAGGCAATGATTGGCCGTGATTGATTGGATGGAGTCTAGTCCAGTATGGTATTGTCTAGAATTGATTGATTGCAAGATTGTACCAGAATGATTAATGATTGTCACTCTAGATTGTCACTATAACGATTGTCACTCCAGATTGTCACTATAATGATTGTCACTCCAGATTGTTACTTGACCTAATTTCTTATATTTATCTTGCCGATAAATGGTGAGAGAAACCAAGTTCCGTTCAGACGAAGGGTTACAATCCCGGTCCTTGTTTGGTTTATGGGTTGTAACCTAGCTATCTGAATAGTCCCATAGTTATCTCATCGTATATCATCCTGGCATGCTTTTCCATATGTCCTGTCTTTTAGTGATTCTAGGCAAGATTGTCTTTTATAATTACCTATCATGCTTTTTCTTAAATTACTGTCTCTTATTATGTAATTATATTATTGTGCTAATTTGCTGGCTTTAGTTCTTAAGTGAAGCCTCCTTTGTGGCACTTGCTCTTTCTGGGGTCTGACCCAGCTGGTTTTGTATGGCCAGATACCGGAGCAGCACTAAAAGATCTCCCTGCTTTCCAGCCCGATGGTGGTCACCAGGCGTAACCAGGGCTTCGAGTGGGTTTCTTTTGTTCTCCTACTGTAATATTGTAAATTATTCTTTTGAGGCGTTTAGCCGACGAGTCAGTGTTAGCTCGATTGTACTTACTTACTGTCTGCCTACGGGCTGTAGCATGATTGACAAGCCCCGGGGGTTGATCATGTATGACTGAACTCTTGCTAGTCCTCGCATTTTGTAACGACTAGCTTCATGATCATTCCGAATATATAATGTATGGGACGCCTTACTATTGTGTATTTGGTGGTCTGACATCTTGTAATTACTATTAGTTGGTTGAGATTGAGACAATAGGCTATTTTATGACCTTAAGAGACTGATGGATTGTAGTGAAACCCTCACATATCTAGACAGCCGTGACCGTATAGCGGGGTGGATCCCATTCCGTTATACGTAGCTGGCTATGTCTGCCCCCGCTCTCCAGTATTCTGGTTCTGGGGCGTGACACTTTGAATCTCCGTTCGAATCATTCCTAAAAATTTTAAGCACGCTCATCTATATCGCATCGACGACAACATCGTCGTCCGATAGCATCTCTATCGCAACTACCCAACATTCTTATGAATTGAGTCTAACTCATCCTTGTTCGACACAATTTGAATTCTACATCCGATATTTGTAAGGTTAACGCAATCTTGGTGTATATGCCCAGCCCGACTTAGCCAACCGTACTTTATTTGAAGTTAACTTTTGATCAACCAATTTCTTTCGTGATACTTTTCAAAATATATAGACTTATTGTATGGACATCCCGCGGAACATTGAGAGAACGCCAACATATCAATCGTGGAAGCAACATCAGAGTTTGCGAAAACAACATCAGAGTTAAAGAATTCAATCAAAAGTCCAAGGACGTAAAGCCGTGCTCTGATACCATTATGTCACGCTCCGTTCCCGTAGGACCGATCGTCCTCGCTAAGTCGTGATGCCGCATGAGCCTAGATTGCCCTCACGCAAGGCAGGTTTCATAACGGCCGATTATAGACTAAGCGACGGGGTCGTCGCACAGAATTCCATAGCAGAAACATTGAATAACAGCAGCAGAAATTTAAAGCAAAACACAAGTCATTCAAAATGCTCTTTATTGATATTCAAATAAAGGTTACAATTGTCACGCCCCGATTCGGGTAATCGCTCGTTTTGCTTCGATTCACGCCAAATCGATCGTCCTCGCTAAGGCGTGATGCCGTACAAGTCTGAAATTGCACTTGTATAAGACAAGAACATGCATATTTATGTCATTGCAAACATTTAAAAGTAAGCCACAGTTGCAAAAATATTGAGTAAGCGGAATAGGAAAATAATATTCATTTTATTGATGATTGTAGCCAGAATACAACTTTTTTCGTTACTATTTGAAATGCCCTTTCGGCTACATTAATTCATGAAAAAGTACAATTTGATAGGCTGCCATGAAATAACTTCTCATTTCATACATCATGCCCCTTTAGTACTTTGAAATATAAGCAGCAATCTTTGGAAACTCCGTAATACTTTGTGCGTCTTTAATTGAAAGTAAACTTGAAAGGAAACAATAGTTCATAAAGCTTTAATTGCGATGTGTGCCCGAGCCTTCTCCAGTACCAGTAGAGGAGAGGTCAGCACATTATAACAATGCACTGGTAAGCCCCGTTGGCCCACTCAGCTAAACTAATATTTTATTAATGACAAGCACTTTAATACATGAGATCATTATGGAACAGACAACATTCAATCCAGCTGTCCTGCATAAAATTATAGGATAATAATAGTACTCACCGCCCTTGCACAAAACATTGATTAGCATACATCCCCACAATATGACCACTGGTATTGTTAAACTATATGGACTCTTTTCATTCATTTGCATTTGGGACTTCATGGTAATGAGATGACAACACAGAAGGTAGCTAGCCTCTATGATGCCTCGCATTACTCATGCTCCCAAAGCACTTCATTATTTACTCCTAGGCCGAATCGGCCCCGGCGCCCCGGTACCGTTCGAGGAAATTATTGCTCAATCGTTGTATACAAGTTGTCCATGGTCAGGCGAATGTGTGTCCTACTCGATAAATACGGTGTACATAGAATATTTGAAGTAATAGGCAACATGATCATTCTCAGCATTTTATAACCATCATTCTAGGCATCAATTCATTTCAGTTCAGTATTCAATTCATTGCAGTACAATCAATTCATTTCAATATTCGTTCTCTAGCTTCTTAGTGGTATTGACTTGTGGCATTAGCATCTTGATATCGATCAACGAATATTGCAAGACAATTATTTAGCGAGAGGGACAATACCACCACAGAGATCCACACTCACCAAATTAGAGAATCGCAGAGAGAGAGAGAGAGAGAAACACTTTTACGCTTAGCCTTCCGTCACGCGTCAGTCTACAATGGCACCAAAAGTTTGGCTAATACTCCGTCTCGTTATGTTCTCTTCTCTCAAAATTCTCAAGAATGAATGCTATACAAATCGATGAAAATGGGCAAGAATCAAATCATCGAAAATCATTCAGAAAAGCATCTATCAAAACCAAGCAACAAAACCAGCAGCAAAACATCCAGAGAAAACTCTTGGACGTATTTCAAGAGAAACCAATCCATTAGTTGGAAAGGTTCTTATGCACTTGTCCGTGATCGATTCGATGCCGACGGTAAGTTTCCCCAATACTCGGTTCCGACCGAGTTGATCAAGCCACAAGCCTTACATAGTGGACCGCTAGGAGCGGGGCACTACAAAAATTATGGGCACGAAGCCAAATAACAAGTCTCTCAAGCTCACTTTTCTCTCATATTATAAGTCACTCTGCTCTCTCTCATTTCTCAATACAAGCTTCAAGGCGACGAGTGGCAGATTCTTTGGAATGGCGATGTCTATACATTATGTCCCGTATAAGTTCTGATTTCATGCGGCCGTACGCCTCGAAACGCTAAGGAAATCCATGCCTCGACGCATCCAAGCAAGCTCCGTGCCATCGGGCTTCTACTTGTGCCTGCACATAAAAACTGTGTGGGTGTCAGTACTCAACTGTACTGGTGGAGTGAGCTCCTCGCCTACCTATACAAAATTGACACATTCATTTACTTTGTGCAGCTTAATCCCTTTTTTATTGTCCTTCTAGTCTTGCCTTAGGATCAATTTTAAGACGGAGACGCCTTGGCCTATACTTGGCAACGCAACGATAGGGTCGTGCTATACTCTATTCAAGACTTTAATATATATTTGAGGCAGTGCCTCGCTGTAATGACCCGCTCGGCCCTAGCGGAACGCCAATTCAAATGGCAAGTGCGACGACTCAAACGAGTCGTCGACTCGAAGAGTTGCGTCGACCCGATGAAGAATCGATACAAGACTTATATTGGCCCGTCAAGGATGAATCCAGACTTAGACTCTCAAAGGTGCGCTCGGAGTATCGCTCGGCCGATGCGAACATCGCTAAGGTGGGTGACTCCGATGAACCCGTCTTTGCTTAGCCTAGACACTTAACAATATGGATACTACTGCTAAAATCGCTAGGCGATAACACCGCGCATGCTAATAAATGACTCAACGCACCTAGCTAAGGGAATAATCCCGTCTTGTATGCTTGTATAGAATATGGAAAAGAACATAGAAAATATGAGAACTCTCGCACCGTGCTCCACGCTCGTGCTAAGGCACAAGCTTACATTCAAGTTCCTTATGCGTTCAACAATGAAACAATAAACGGTTTACAACAATGAAATGGAAGACTATCGACATAGTCGTTTCGAGTAGAGTATAGCAACATGGGAAGACTTCGGGACCGATGGGTCGCCAAGGCGACTCCCGTACGGGGAGTTGCATAATGTATGAATGAATGAACGAATAAGTGAATGAATGAATCAACGAATGAATGAATGAATCAATGAATGAACGAACAAGTGGAAGAAAGAAAAGAAAGAATGAATAAAAGATAAGAAAGAAAGGAATGGTTAGCGACAGGTATGACGGGAACGTGCATCGGGGCTCGCTACCCGCACTACACGGACGCTGCCGCCAACCTGGTCGATAATGCATCATGGCTCACAGACAGCCCACGGCTCAGAGACAAGCCGTTAAGTTAAAATGATAAGACAATACGAAATGGTCGTGGACAATCCTATCGTATACGGAAGGCAGGAGTAATAAGGGATTCCGCGACACGATCAAAGGGAGGCATCGTGGCTGGCCTAGGCGGAATCAAAATGGCTTACGGTGCTGGCCTGGGTGCGGGCTTGGCGACCTAGGAGACGTAAGGCTGGGTATTTTAAAAGACTATCAAGGTGTACCAGCCATCATGCTATGATATGTGAGAATACCAATGGAGAATATGTCCAAATTGGCTTGTGATGCCAGCGACCGGTACATATAGATTAAATGGGCTTTGTTGGTGGCAATCCTGTCATGACCCGCTACCCAAATTGTTGGGCCGGGCCGATTCATGTCCAGCCTACGCTTGAGATAAAGCGCAGTAAGCTGTTCTAGAAGTAACAAGATAAGACTAAATGTGCTAACAGTTCTATAAGTGAATAAAAGTCATAAATGCTCCAAACACAAAAGTCGTCTCATATAGTAATAATTCCAAGTACAAGTCTGAAATGTAAAACTGGATACATGTCCAGTTACAAAATATGTAGTCTAATACATGACTACACTAAATATCCCAAGCAACTACGCAAACTAGACGAGTTTCCCCGCAGGAACATCCTCGTAAAGCAAAGCCGGGTCCTCGGCAGTATCTCCATAATATGAGTCGCAGAGTAACTCCTCCTCAGTAAGGATACCTACAACGTTATCCTGTCAGGACGGGAGCAAGTACTGATTCTAACAAACTAGCATATGAAATACGAAAATGAACATAAGAGGAATAACTGGAAACATGGCATCACATAATCTATCATGGCAATGACACATATGTCATAGAGACAGATGTATATGTAATGTTTAAAACTGTAGCAGGTACGTGATCGTCAATAGGTGTACAATGTGCAGGAGAACATGTAAATGAAATGTACATACGTACAAGTGTACAAGCATAAGTGTACCTCCGTACAGAAATACGGGATAATGGCCTACGGCGCAGTAACATATAAAATGAAACTTTGCTCGGTACGATAAAGGGGGCATGATCACGTACTCTACTATCAGTTTCTCCATAACCCATATTCTAATCATGTGAGAGATACATAAAGACTTTTCTAAGCATGGTAGTAACTGAAAGTACAATATGTGAAGATTTAACTTGCTACCCCAAGGATCAGCATTTAACATGGTTGGATTTGCAGTTCATTGGTGTAACAGTATGTAAAGTTTGTAGAGAGTACTTGCCTATAGCAAAGCAAGCTACGATAAAAGTGCTATAGATGTCGGGTAACTCGTCACTGTAGAAATAAATACATAAACTTAGTTTTTATACTAAGCTAAAACACTAAGACACTAATTGGTGCAACACGACTTGTGACTGGGCATCTAGCCAAAATGATGACTTTAGCATAGGAGACCAATGTGGGATAACACACTACTATAACTAACTTTCTAGGGTCTTTACACTAGTGAGGGGTGAGGTTCAATACGGCTATAACTCAAAATAACACAAAAAGTTGCAAGTCGTAATTATTCAATAAATAAATAAAATGAACATTGTGTTCCAACAATTTTTGAGATAGACAAAAAGTTCAATTTTACATAAAATAAAGTACCAAAATGATCCTTATTAATTATAGAAATTTATTATAATTTTTCTAGAATTTATTAACCAGTACAAGTATTTTATAAAAAATCAGTTTTCCTAAGTACACAGAAAATAAATTCTGGTTTCATATGCCAAAACTGTGGCAAAACTGTAAATTAAATACTGTAAAAATTAAACTAAATTAGCTAAATTAACATAGTATCTAAATACTATTTTTCCAGAATTTTAACAGCAATTTAAGTATTTTTAGAAATTCAAAAATAGCATTGTACACAAACTGAAATTAAATAATTAATTATCTGCGTATTTTGTCCATGGACATAATTTGAACCAAAGTTCAAATACAGGACCCAAGGCCATGAATCAAGTCCAATATGACTTGTACAGGTCTTGAATGTGTGAAAACACATTTGAGCCCAAAAATCTATGCTAGGCTTGGACACCAAATGGTTGCAGTAATTAAAATACACCAAAAATACAAAGTGGTAATAGTATAAAATAAATATTAATATTTTAATAAGGTAAAATTTTACATAGTAGTCATATAAATATGACAAGTATATTTACATATATTAAAGTATAATATGTGTGCAATATTATGTAAAGTACATAGGCTAAACAGTTATGTATGTATACACATACATATAAAACATATATATATATTTATATATATATATATATATATATATATATATATATATATATATATATATATATATATATATATATATATATATATATAAGGAAATACATATATATAAAACATATATATATATATATATGAGGAAATACATATATATATATATATATATATATATATATATATATATATATATAAAGAAATAAAAATATAATATACATATACATATAAACTTAATATATATATATATATATATATATATATATATATATATATATATATATATATATATATATATATATATATATATATATTTTATATATATATATATATATATTTTATATATATATATATATAATATATATATATATATATATATATATATATATATATATATATAAAACAGTAAATATAAAACAGTAAATATAATATATAATAATACATATACATAAAGAAATACATATACATATATACACATATATATATACATATAAAATATATATATTTTTTACATTATATAAATAAGAATACTAAATATAATATATATATATATACACAAATATAAATACTGTATATATATACTTATATAACAGTATATAATAATACATAAATACATATATACATATATATATATATATATACATATATATATTTTTATTTTATTTTTACTTATATAACAGTATATAATAATACATAAATACATATATACATATATATATATATATATATATATATATACATATATATATATATATATATATATACATATATATATATATATATATATATATATATATATATATATAATAATAAAACAAAGCAAAAGAAAAAGAAAAAGGAAAAGAAATGAAACAGAGCGCAGGGGGCTCGAACTCGGCCCTTAGGGTCGGGTTCCCTGACTGGGTCGGGCTGGCCAGGGGGTCAGCCCGCGGCTTGTGTTAGGGTTAGGATTTTCGTTTATTTTATTTAGGTTTTTAGTTTATAACAGTACACCTGATATAACAAATCCTGTGTCCTGACAGTTAGGGACACATGTGTCTTGTGTCAGGGTCATTTACGACACGCATGAGAGTAGACTCGCGTGTCCAAGCACTGGGCTAGGGTCCTCGTGTCCGGGCGACCCTAATACGTGTGTACGAGACACGTACGACACATTTTGAACGCTGCAACTTACGTGTCCGGCGGTGGGTGAGGGTTTAGAATGTGTTGGACGACGGAGGAGGCGATGGGGAAGCAGCGCTCGGGTGGCGATCGACTCGCCTCAACGCGGCGAGTCAGTTGATGGTGGTTGGGGGCGGTGACGCTCGTCGTGGGGGCTGGACGAGAGTTCGTCGGAGCTAAGGTTGCGGCGAGGTTCAATTGGGGAAGACGGGGCTGTGGTAGGCGTAGATAGGTCGTAGTGGTGGTGGTCGAGCTGAGGGGAGTGAGGGGGTTTTTATAGGGGGGTCGAGTCGGTCCTAGGTCGGTTGGGCGGCCGGAAATGGCGGGTCGTCGTCGGCGTGGCAGTCGGTCAGCCGAGTCGTCGGGGGTGGGTAGAATAGGATTTAGCATTAGGGTCCCTAGACTTTAGGTAATTGCAAATAGACCCTAACAGTTACTGAATGTAAATTAAAATTTGCATTCCACATTAAAAACAATTAGTTATTTACAAACAAATACTGTAACAATTCTAATTATTACAAACTACAATTAAAACAATTTAATAAATTACAAAACTATATTAAAACAATTCTAAATATTACAAAATAATATTTTAGTATTTAAAACTCATTTAAAAATTCTAAAAAAATTCCTAAAAATCATAATAAATATTTTAAGGCTAAATATGACATTAATAATTAATTAACACTAATTAAATAAATTTTGAAAAACAGGGGCACACAAGTCTTCCCTCCTTGAAAAATTTCGTCCTCGAAATTCACAAGGATTGAAAACCCTACAATATTCTAACATAGCAAGCATGTGATGTATTTCCTATGTTGCAATCCTAGTATTCCTCTAGGTCTTCTAAGCGTCATTCCTAATGTTGTCTAATTACCTTAAGTTCCTAATTGCAGGCATGCTTGGTACAATAACGTAACCAAACAATTTAGTCAGGACCTGCATGGGCCACCACTAAAAACATGTCACGACCCGCTACCCAAATTATTGGGCCGGGCCGAGTCATGTCCAGCCTACGCTTGAGATAAAGCGCAGTAAGCTGTTCTAGAAGTAACAAGATAAGACTAAATGTGCTAACAGTTCTATAAGTGAATAAAAGTCATAAATGCTCCAAACACAAAAGTCGTCTCATATAGTAATAAGTCCAAGTACAAGTCTGAAATGTAAAACTGGATACATGTCCAGTTACAAAATACGTAGTCTAATACATGACTACACTAAATATCCCAGCAACTACGCAAACTAGACGAGTTTCTCCGCAGGAACATCCTCGTAAAGCAAAGTCGGGTCCTCAGCAGTACCTCCATAATATGAGTCGTAGAGTAACTCCTCCTCAGTAAGGATACCTACAACGTTATCCTGTCAGGACGGGAGCAAGTACTGATTCTAACAAACTAGCATATGAAACATGAAAATAAACATAAGAGGAATAACTGGAAACATGGCATCACATAATCTATCATGGCAAGGACACTGTCACGACCCGGTCCCAATTTCTTGGGTCGAATCGGATCATGCCCAGCCTGCACCGTTGTTGAGACGGCGGCAGTAAGCTGTATCACTCATGCAGGTAATATCAATAACACAATAATTGCCACAAATTTATTATTCCAAATTTTTAAAAAAACTTTTTACAATAAAATGAAAGATACATCTGAAATACAATGTTTTCCCCAAACATCATGATTTATAAAAGAAGAAGAAAATCTAGGCAACCAGCTCATCAGTCTCTAGTTGAAATTTCGGGAAAATACCGCGGAATAAAGCATCATCAGTGATACCTAAAATGTTGGGTCTCCAGTCAGGAGTGAGCAAAGTACAATTCATGCTAATTTAATAATTGAAATAATAATAGAATTATGCACTTTTAAACAGTTTTGAAAATCAGCTAAGCAGTTACAGTTTTAAAACAGTTACAGTTTCTGTGATGTGAATAGGCAATGAATATGACCGGCTTAGGTTGTACAGTTGTATCCTATTGATACAATATGGCTTGTCCCCGTGTGTATGAGGGGTAAGCTAACACAGTCAGTATACTACTTTGGAAGTGGTCATACTCATTACACTACTCCCCAGTCCCCAAATAGTTACAGTAGTTGCAGTCAGTGCTCTCAGAGAGAGTTCCGTGTTGAATCGTGGTTTAAACTTACAATAAAACGATTACTAAATAATTGAAAACAAACACAAAATGTACTTGCCTTTGTTTTATTGATTGGATTCGTTTGTTGATTCCGGGGTGATGCTAGTGCAGTCCTCGAAACCCTACAATTGAGAATTGACTCAGATTTCAGGTTTACCAATCTAGCTACGTTAGTTGAAATCTCTATTTGTGTCCTAGTCCAATTTTAATTATTTTAATTAACGAAATACGAAAACACGATTATTTGTGCGTTGATTTAATACGAGGGAAAAAGATCATTTTATGTTTTGAATTCGAAAAACTTCGTCGATACCAGATTAATTATTAAAACTTGGTATTTTCATAACTTATAAATATAAAGCTAATTTCTTACTTAGTGAGAAATACATGATTTTTAATTAAATAAAAACTTGTCAATTTTAGATAAGAAAATCTTAATTATTTTTTATACGAAAATACTTTTTATTTAATTTACTCGTTTAATACAAAAACTCGCAAAACCAGAAATAACTAAAATCTACGCTACCAATTACAGTTACAGATCACAGCCAGCTGGGCTTATGTCCATTACAATTTATTTACATAAATTAAAATAAGACAAAACCGCCGTTAGTCCTAAACTTAAAATATGAATAAAATATAAAAAAAATTAAATAATAAAATAAAGATAAAATATAGAGTCTCAGATATGGTCCAATCCTCAACTGGGCTAATGCCTCAACGTCCGGATGGAGCCGGTTTCGTTTGCACTTAGCCGGGTCCATTGATCGATACGGTCGTCACCCAAATCCAAATATTAAATAAAATTCCAAAATCCGTTTTAAATTCATTTTTAAAATAAATCTAGAATTTACGGAAGAATCCGACAGCATCTCCTCTGTTTTTGGTCAACCCAAAAACTGGGAATTGCACCGATAATTTTCCTGCAAATCCCAAACCAGGGAATCCCCAAAATATATATATATAATAATCCACAATCAATCCACAGATAAATTCAGAACGATCCGAAATAATTTCGGAAGTCCGAATCCAACCCAAAACATCACAGAACGCTACCGAAAAAATCCGGAAAGCCCAAAATATACAAAAAACCAATTTCCGAAAAGTTCCAGAAATCCAAAATAATCAACAGAACCTTTACGAAGGTTCCGGAAAAATATGACGTCGCCAAAACCGAATTCCCAAGGGGAATCGGGGACCATTTCTCATCATAGACCATATAAAAAAGAGACGGGACAGGGGTTATACCTCAGGTTGCTCGGCTAGAGCTCTCAGATGAAAATAATAGGAAGAATTTGAGATGCAGACAACAAAAGAGACTCGAAACAGCACTGGTTCGGAGTCCGAGATGCGACGGGTCGCTGGGACAGCAGCGGACAGCGGCATCGCTGCCACAGAACAGCAGATCGGGTCACGGGGGTCGCGGCCAGGGAAGCTGGACAGACCAAAAAGGGCGCACGCGGGCTAGGGCACGCGCCGGAAAGCCGCGGGACCGGAGGTAGGTACTGCGACAGGGAGAGTCGGCGCGGGTTGGCCGGAGGCAGCGGCCAGGGAGTGGCCGGAGGGGCTGCGGCCAGGGGAAAGTCGGCCAGAGGGGCGCGCGGGGAGGAGGCCGTACGGGGAGGGCGCGGCTCGCGGGGGTGGCGCACGGGCTCCGCTGGACGGGGCTGGTTGGCGGAGCACGGCCACGCCTAGCGGTCGGATCGGGGCGCCAGACCGGAAACGGCGCCTAGGAGCGGATCCGGCGGGGACAGCGCCGGGAAAACCCTCAGGGTCGGGTGGCGGAACTTCGATCGCCGGAGGGCTCGGCCGAAACTGGCTAGGGGTGGATTTTTGGGGTTAGGGCTTAGTAATGAAGGGTGGAGAATGGAGAAGAAGGTGGGGGTTTATATAGGGGTGAAGATCTGGAGGTTACCAGAAGAGGTGGGAGACGAACGGCCCAGCCATCATGGCCGGCCGGTGAAGAGTCGAGGGGTCGAACGTTTGGGGTCGGGAAGAAGAAGAGCTGCTTCTGTTCACAGAGGAACCATCAGATAAAAGAAACTAAGAATGATTGACTATAATGTTCCAAACTAAATGGGTTTGGTTTATGGGCTTTATGAAAATGAGTTTTTGGGCTCTAAAAAAATATTGGTAAAAATGGCATTAAGGCTTTTGAGCAAAAGTCTGAAGGAAAATAAATAATTTGTTTTCTAAAAATATTTTAAGTTCAATTAAACTCAAACCAGGTTCATGTCTGGGCTGGCATACAAAAGTCTAATCAATTTTTTCTTGAAAATAATAAAAATTGTATTCTAAGTAACATAATATTTAATTAATTAGAAAATTACATGTTTTGATTAAATTTCCAGTTTTAATAATTTTTCTAAAAATGCAATTTCCTAAATTAACAATTGAGAATTAATTATATTAGCTAATTTAATTTATAAAAAAAAAATTATCTGAAATTATGGGTTTCACAACCTTCCCTCCTTAAGAAATTTCGTCCTCGAAATTTAAAAGGTAGGGTAGGAAAATCAAACAGGTACGGGTACTGCGCCCGTAACTCAGGTCCAATAAGAATTTCTAAGGCAGTCGTGGATGAGACGGTTTAGGGACAAGTTTCATTTATGATATCATCCATGCAGAAAAATACAAAAGCGAACCAAAGTACATATGGTTGATCAGACCATCATGTACCGGTCCTGATTAGACAATATATTAGTGGGTGCACCCAATAAAATACTGTCATGATCAAGCTTGATAAAGAGATAGCTTGCAAAACTAGGCTGACTTAGCAGCATTAGTCAAGTTTAGAACGAAAAGATAAGAAGTAGGAGTTTAAGTGATGGCTCAAATTTTTTGCTCTGCTAACACTGATCGTTCCTCTGGTAGGAGAAAATCTTCACAAAAGACGCTATCTCCTTCTTCAAACTCCACTGATTGTCGATGCTAACTTGGTAGTTGTTGTAAGAAAACTCTACAAATTTTAAATGATCTTCTCCAAGACCCTCCAATTTCCAAAACACAAGATCTAACATATCTTCAAGAGTCTGGATTATCTTCTTTGATTGTCCGCCGGTTTGTACTCCATAAATCCGGTAGGGGTGCCTCTCGTACAATGCTGCCAACTTCTCGGTGAATAAACTAATCTTGAAGGGAATAAAGTGTGCTGACTTAGTCAGTCGGTCCACTATAATCCAATTGGTGCCCTTCCCTCCTTAGGAACAACGCAATCCTTACCCAAAGTTCATTGTTATATGCTTCTACTTCCACTCCGAATTGTCCAGCGGCTGCAACAAACTTGTTGTTCTCTTGCTAAATTCTTCATGTTGACAAATTCACATCTAATCCCATACCTGGAATTGTTCTTCTTCATTCCATAGCACCAATCAATGGAGGCATATTCCGATACATCTTATTAGCTCCTGAATGTATGGAATACTGCGACTGGTGCATTTCTTTCATCAACTCGTTCCTCCGTTTGTCAGCCGATACACAAAGTCTCGTACCATTCTTCAGAGTTCTACTGCTGATCAATTTAGAAACCCTCAAGTGTTCCTGCCAACACTCGATCTCTAAGCCTGCAAAGTGCCTCGTTTTGAAACTACGTTCTCTTGATTTTATCCATCAGCTTCGAACTTCATCAATACTGAATCAGCATCCAGCTCCGTCCTTCTAACTCCAGGTAGTATAACCTCCAGTCCAAGCTTCTCGATGTCTTCTTGTAGGTGCCACTCCTTGGTTAAGAACATCGCCACTGGGTATCGACTAAGTGTATCAGCGATCACATTAGCCCTACCCGAGTGGTATAGCGGGTCGATGTTGAAATCCTTCATCAGCTTCAGCCATCTTCTTTGTCTAACATTCAGCTCTTTCTGAGTGAAGACATATTTCAGACTTTTGTAGTCCGTATATTTTCACTCCCTTTCCATAAAAATTATGCTTCCATAGCTTCAAAGTAAAGATAATTGCAGCAAATTCCAAATTAGGTGTAGGATAATTCTTTTCATGAGTTTGTAGTTGCCTAGATGTGTAAGCAATTACTTTCTCATGTTGTTGAAGAACGCAACCCAGTCCTTTTCCAGAGGCATTACTGTAAATTGAGAAACCATCGGTTTCTGCGGGTAGCGCAAGGATTGGTGTAGTGGTAAGTCTCTTCTTCAGCTCCTCAATGTCGCCTGGCAATCTTTCGTCCAGATGAACTCTTCATTCTTCCAAGTGAGCTTCGTCATCGGCTCAGCAATCTTGGCGAAATCCTTCACGAACTTCTGATAGTAGCCAGCCAAGTTCAAGAAACTTCGGAATTGAACTTGGGGTATACCACTTTTCAACAGCAGCTATCTTCCATCGAAATTTCTTCTCTTGACAACATGGCCAAAAATCTACCTTGTCAAAGAAAATCCACGTTCAGATAACTTACCATAAAACTTCTTTTTCTTCAAAGTTTCCAGAACTTTCCTCAGATGTTCTTCATGCTCTTCTTCAGTCTTCGAATATATCAAAATGTCATCAATGAAGACAACAACAAATTGATCTAAGTATTCATGGAAAACCTTGTTCATAAGGTTCATGAATACAGCAGGAGCATTTGTCAGTCCAAACGGCATGACCAAGAATTCAAACTACCCATACTTGGTATTGAACACCGTCTTGGAAATGTCCTCCTTCCTGACCTTGATCTGATGGTAGCCGGATCTGAGGTCAATCTTCGAGAACACCTTGGCTCCACTGAGTTGGTCAAACAGGTCATCGATCCGGGGCGGAGGGTACTTATTCTTGATGGTGATATTGTTCAGCGCCCGGTAGTCAATGCACATCCTCACAGTTCTGTCCTTCTTGGGAACAAACAAGACAGGTGCTCTCCAGGGTGAAGCTCCGTCTCGGATAAATCCCAAAGCCTTCAGTTCATTGATCTGATCTTTCATCTCCTTGGCCTCCTTCGGGTTGACTCTGTAGCATCCCTTAGAAATAGGGAAAAGAGCCGGGGACTAGGTCAATAGTGAACTCTATGTCTAGATCTGGGGTAATCCAGAAAAATTATCAGGGAAAACATCTACCATAAAGGTGTAACAAAGAAGTTTATTCATGTGGAGAATTACAGCAAAAACTCTCTCATGATTGTTCTAAGGACATCATGTTTCAACTTCTTAATAGATATTGCTACCCAGCAGTCCTAGGTATTAATCTTCATGGCTCTGGCTCTTGCACGAGCAGTCTCCAACTGCTTCATCTTCTATCATGCCTTCCTGCAGTGGGTGTAGAAGGTAAGGTCTGCTGGATGGAAATAGAGTCCCTAGGTTGTGGCCTAACAGGTGTTGCTGGGATAGGTATTCTGGTATGATGGAAAGATAAGTGGCAATCCTTTACCCGATGTTCAGCAGATCCACATACCAAATATTTCCCCAATCTCTTACGACAAATATTGGCTTGGTGACCAGGCCTTTTACAGTAGTCACAAACCAATAGCTTCTTACGATATAACTGCCGGATAGGGCTCAAAATGTCTTCTAGATTTCAGGGGTACCCCTCCTAGGGTGAGGTTCCGCTCCAACTTGGTTTAAGATAGCTAAGGCTACATCATTGACGTTCTTCATGTCTTCTCTCGTGATATTCATCTGTTCCTGCTGGGCTTCATCTTGAGCTTTCTGAGACTCCATGATTACTTGAAATAGGGCAACCATTTGGGAGGTGTTTGCTGGTACTGGTGGAGCAACAAGAATGGGTACTTCCCCAAGGAAATGCAACTCAGTTTGAAAAGAGGTAGGAATCGCCAGTGTAGTGAAAACTTCACTGGATGCATTATGGGGACGGTCAATCAGCTGCGAGGGAATAAACCCTGGACTTGGTTGAGGAGGTGGGGTGTAATCCGGAGATAACACCTCATCGCCAGCAGGATTGGTCTTGTCAATGGTCATTCTCTGGAAGGTTTAGGATGCAAACATAAGCAAGGTATCCTACCAGTCTATAATCAAACAAAAATATTTATTTATAATATATTTCGGTCCTATGTTGTGACAAATTGATGTTCTAGTGTTCTAATTGTTTCTAAATATGTTTTCCTAAGTTGTTGTTCAGACCTGCATGGGCCACCACTAAAAACATGTCACGACCCGGTCCCAATTTCTTGGGTCGAATCGGATCATGTCCAGCCTGCACCGTTGTTGAGACGGCGGCAGTAAGCTGTATCACTCATGCAGGTAATATCAACAACATAATAATTGCCACAAATTTATTATTCTGAATTTTAAAAAAACTTTTTACAATAAAATGAAAGATACATCTGAAATACACTGTTTTCCACAAACATCATGATTTATAAAAAAAGAAAAAAAATCTAGGCAACCAGCTCATCAGTCTCTAGTTGAAATCTCGAGAAAATACCGCGGAATAAAGCATCATCAGTGATACCTAAAATGTTGGGTCTCCAGTCAGGAGTGAGCAAAGTACAATTCATGCTAATTTAACAATTGAAATAATAATAGAATTATGCACTTTTAAACAGTTTTGAAAATCAGCTAAGCAGTTACAGTTTTAAAACAGTTACAGTTTTTATGATGTGAATAGACAATGAATATGACCGGCTTGGGTTGTACAGTTGTATCCTATTGATACGATGTGGCTTATCCCCGTGTGTATGAGGGGTAAGCTAACACAGTCAGTATACTACTTTGGATGTGGTCATACTCATTACACTACTCCCCCAGTCCCCAAATAGTTACAGTCAGTGCTCTCAGAGAGAGTTTTGTGTTGAATCGTGGTTTAAACTTGCAATAAAACGATTACTAAATAATTGTAAACTAACACAAAATGTACTTGCCTTTGTTTTATTGACTGGATTCGTTTGTTGATTCCGGGGTGATGCTAGTACAGTCCTCGAAACCCTACAATTGAGAATTGACTCAGATTTCAGGTTTACCAATCTAGCTACGCTAGTTGAAATCTCTATTTGTGTCCTAGTCCAATTTTAATTATTTTAATTAACAAAACACGAAAACACGATTATTTGTGCGTTGATTTAATACGAGGGAAAAAGATCATTTTATGTTTTGAATTCGGAAAACTTCGTCGATACCAGATTAATTATTAAAACTTGGTATTTTCATAACTTATAAATATAAAAGCTAATTTCTTACTTAGTGAGAAATACATGATTTTTAATTAAATAAAAACTTGTCAATTTTAGATGAGAAAATCTTAATTATTTTTTATACGAAAATACTTTTTATTTAATTTACTCGTTTAATACAAAAACTCGCAAAACCAGAAATAACTAAAATCTACGCTACCAATTACAGTTACAGACCACAGCCAGCTGGGCTTATGCCCATTACAATTTATTTACATAAATTAAAATAAGACAAAACCGCCGTTAGTCCTAAACTTAAAATATGAATAAAATATGAACAAAATTAAATAATAAAAATAAAGATAAAATATAGAGTCTCAGATATGGTCCAATCCTCAACTGGGCTAATGCCTCAACGTCCGGGTGGAGCCGATTTCGTTTGCACTTAGCCGAGTCCATTGACCGATACGGTCGTCACCCAAATCCAAATATTAAATAAAATTCCAAAATCCGTTTTAAATTTATTTTTAAAATAAATCTAGAATTTACGGAAGAATCCGGCAGCATCTCCTCTGTTTTTGGTCAACCCAAAAACTGAGAATTGCGCCGATAATTTTCCTGCAAATCCCAAACCAGGGAATCCCCAAAAAATATATATATATAATAATCCACAATCAATCCACAGATAAATTCGGAACGATCCGAAATAATTTCGGAAGTCCGAATCCAACCCAAAACATCACAGAACGCTACCGAAAAAATCCGGAAAGCCCAAAATATACAAAAAACCAATTCCTGAAAAGTTTCGGAAATCCAAAATAATCAACAGAACCTTTTCGAAGGTTCCGAAAAAATACGACGTCGCCAAAACCGAATTCCCAAGGGGAATCGGGGACCATTTCTCATCATAGACCATATAAAAAAGAGACAGGACAGGGGTTATACCTCAGGTTGCTCGGCTAGAGCTCTCAGATGAAAATAATAGGAAGAATTTGAGATGCAGACAGCAAAAGAGACTCGGAACAGCACTGGTTCGGAGTCCGAGATGCGACGGGGCGCTGGGACAGCAGCGGACAGCGGCGTCGCTGCCACAGAACAGCAGATTGGGTCACGGGGTCGCGGCCAGGGAAGCTGGACAGACCAAAAAGGGTGCACGCGGGCTAGGGCACGCGCCGGGAAGCCGCGGGGCCGGAGCTAGGTGCTGCGACAGGGAGAGTCGACGCGGGTTAGCCGGAGGCAGCGGCCAGGGACTCGGCCGGAGGGGCTGCGGCCAGGGGGAAGTCGGCCAGAGGGGCGCGCGGGGAGGAGGCCGCACGGGGAGGACGCGGCTCGCGGGGGTGGCACGCGGGCTCCGTTGGACAGGGCTGGTCGGCGGAGCACGGCCACGTCTAGCGGTCGGATCGGGGCGCCAGACCGAAAACGGCACATAGGAGCGGATCCGGCGGGGACAGCGCCGGAAAAACCTTCGGGGTCGGGCGGCGGAACTTCGGTCGCCGGAGGGCTCGGCCGAAACTGGCTAGGGGTGGATTTTTGGGGTTAGGGCTTAGTAATGAAGGGTGGAGAATGGAGAAGAAGGTGGGGGTTTATATAGGGGTGAAGATCTGGAGGTTACCAGAAGAGGAGGGAGATGAACGGCCCAGCCATCATGGCCGGCCGATGAAGAGTCGAGGGGTCGAACGTTTGGGGTCGGGAAGAAAAAGAGCTGCTTCTGTTCACAGAGGAACCATCAGAGAAAAGAAACTAAGAATGATTGACTATAATGTTCCAAACTAAATGGGTTTGGTTTATGGGCTTTATGAAAATGAGTTTTTGGGCTCTAAGAAAATATTGGTAAAAATGGCTTTAAGGCTTTTGAGCAAAAGTCTGAAGGAAAATAAATAATTTGTTTTCTAAAAATATTTTAAGTTCAATTAAATTCAAACCGGGTTCATGTCTGGGCTGGCATACAAAAGTCTAATCAATTTTTTCTTGAAAATAATAAAAATTGTATTCTAAGTAACATATTATTTAATTAATTAGAAAATTACATGTTTTGATTAAATTTCCAGTTTTAATAATTTTTCTAAAAATGTAATTTCCTAAATTAACAATTGAGAATTAATTATATTAGCTAATTTAATTTATAAAAAAAAATTATCTGAAATTGCGGGTTTCACAGACACATATGTCATAGAGACAGATGTATATGTAATGTTTAAAACTGTAGCAGGTACGTGATCGTCAATAGGTGTACAATGTGCAGGGGCACATGTAAATGAAATGTACATACGTACAAGTGTATAAGCATAGGTGTACCTCCGTACAGAAATACGGGATAATGGCCTACGGCGCAGTAACATATAAAATGAAACTTTGCTCGGTACGATAAAGGGGGCATGATCACGTACTCTACTATCAGTTTCCCTATAACCTATATTCTAATCATGTGAGAGATACATAAAGACTGTTCTAAGCATGGTAGTAACTGAAAGTACAATATGTGAAGATTTAACTTGCTACCCCAAGGATCAGCATTTAATATGGTTGAATTTGCAGTTCATTGATGTAACAGTATGTAAAGTTTGTAGAGAGTACTTGCCGCTCGCAAAGCAAAGCAAGCTGCGATAAAAGTGCTATAGATGTCGGGTAACTCGTCACTGTAGAAATAAATACATAAACTTAGTTTTTACACCAAGCATAAACACTAAGACACTAATTGGTGCAACACGACTTGTGACTGGACACCTAGCCAAAATGATGACTTTAGCATAGGAGACCAATGTGAGGTGACACACTGCTATAACTAACTTTCTAGGGTCTTTACACTAGTGAGGGGTGAGGTTCTATACGGCTATAACTCAAAATAACACAAAAAGTTGCAAGTCGTAATTATTCAATAAATAAATCAAATGAACATTATGTTCCAACAATTTTTGAGATAGACAAAAAGCTCAATTTTACATAAAATAAAGTACCAAAATGATCCTTATTAATTATAGAAATTTATTATAATTTTTTTGGAATTTATTAACCAGTACAAGTATTTTATAAAAAATCAGTTTTCCTAAGTACACAGAAAATGAGTTCTGGTTTCATATGCCAAAACTGTGGCAAAACTGTAAATTAAATACTGTAAAAATTATACTAAATTAGCTAAATTAACATAGTATCTAAGTACTATTTTTCTAGAATTTTAACAGCAATTTAAGTATTTTTAGAAATTCAAAAATAGCATTGTACACAAACTGAAATTAAATAATTAATTATCTGCGTATTTTGTCCATGTACATAATTTAAACCAAAGTTCAAATACAGGACCCAAGGCCATGAATCAAGTCCAATATGAATTGTACAGGTCTTGAATGTGTGAAAACACATTTGAGCCCAAAAACCCATGTTAGGCTTGGACACCAAATGGTTGCAGTAATTAAAATACACCAAAAATACAAAGTGGTAAAAGTACAAAATAAATATTAATATTTTAATAAGGTAAAATTTTACATAGTAGTCATATAAATATGACAAGTATATTTACATATATTAAAGTATAATATGTGTGCAATATTATGTAAAGTACATAGGCTAAACAGTTATGTATGTATACACATACATATAAAACATATATATATATATATATATATATATATATATATATATATATATATATATATATATATATATATATATATATATAAGGAAATACATATATATATAAAGAAATAAAAATATAATATATACATATACATATAAACTTAATATATATATATATATATATATATATATATATATATATATATATATATATATATATATATATCTATATATATAAAATAGTAAATATAATATATAATAATATACATATACATAAAGAAATACATATACATATATACACATATATATATACATATAATATATATATATATATATATATATATATATATATATATATATATATATATATATATATATATATACATTATATAAATAAGAATACTAAATATAATATATATATATATATACACAAATATAAATACTGTATATATACTTATATAACAGTATATAATAATACATATATATATATATATATATATATATATATATATATATATATATATATATATATATAATAAAACAAAACAAAAGAAAAAGAAAAAGGAAAAAGAAATGAAACAGAGCGCAGGGGGCTCGAACTCGGCCCTATGGGTTGGGTTCCCTGACTAGGTCGGGCTGGCCAGGGGGTCAGCCCGCGGCTTGTGTTAGGGTTAGGATTTTCGTTTATTTTATTTAGGTTTTTAGTTTATAACAGTACACCCGATATAACAAATCCTGTGTCCTGACAGTTAGGGACACAGGTGTCTTGTGTCAGGGTCATTTACAACACGCACGAGAGTAGACTTGCGTGTCCAAGCACTGGGCTAGGCTCCTCGTGTCCGGGCGACCCTAATACGTGTGTACGAGACACGTACGACACATTTTGAACGCTGCAACTTACGTGTCCGGCGGTCGGTGAGGGTTTAGAATGTGCTGGACGGCGGAGGAGGCGATGGGGAAGCGGCGCTTGGGTGGCGATCGACTCGCCTCAGTGCGGCGAGTCAGTTGATGGTGGTTGGGGGCGGTGACGCTCGTCGTGGGGGCTGGACGAGAGTTCGTCGGAGCTAGGGTTGCGGCGAGGTTAAATTGGGGAAGACGGGGCTGTGGTAGGCGGAGATAGGTCGTAGTGGTGGTGGTCGAGCTGAGGGGAGTGAGGGGGTTTTTATAGGGGGGTCGAGTCGGTCCTAGGTCGGTTGGGCGGCCGGAAATGGCGGGTCATCGTCGGCGTGGCAGTCGGTCAGCCGTGTCGTCGGGGGTGGGTAGAATAGGATTTAGCATTAGGGTCCCTAGACTTTAGGTAATTGCAAATAGACCCTAATAGTTACTGAATGTAAATTAAAATTTGCATTCCACATTAAAAATAATTAGTTATTTACAAACTAACACTGTAACAATTCTAATTATTACAAACTACAATTAAAATAATTTAATAAATTACAAAACTATATTAAAACAATTCTAAATATTACAAAATAATATTTTAGTATTTAAAACTCATTTAAAATTCATTTAAAAATTCTAGAAAAATTCCTAAAAATCATAATAAATATTTTAAGGCTAAATATGACATTAATAATTAATTAACACTAATTAAATAAATTTTGAAAAACAGGGGCTCATAAATCCACGTGCTAGTCCATGCATTGAAACAAAGTAGTCTAAGTTAACTAAATGAAGCACCTTCTGAACAGGCTTGAAATGTAACACACCAAATGATAAAGAGTACTTCATGCAAATGAGTTAGAGAACATGCCTACGACGTGCTAGAATCTGAGGATGGGAGACACTGAATGTTCACATGAATTACGTTAAGTTGTTATGTATGAATTGTTGACTAACTTGGTTTACTTTGGACAGGAAAGATCGGACGGTAAGTATGGGTAAGTCGTGCATGTATTTCCATACAAATACTTGGAATCGGTAACACGAGATAGGTTATGAAATATACCATAAAACTGACCCTAAGGCAAGATTAGAAAGATAATAAATGATAGACGGTGCACAAAAGTAAATAGAACGTGTTTGTTAATGATAGCATTGTGGGCGAGCTAGCCTCCCCACCAGTGCATAACAATGCACTGATAACTCCACAGATTGCTTGCAGGAAGCAGGAGACGTCATCGGGTGCGGAGCTTCCCTCGAACGTGCTAAGGCGCAGAGCCAACTCTGGAGCCTTGGAGCGTTGCAAGGAGCTGAAGCACCATATACAGGACATAATGTATCGGAACATCGCTATGAATCATTCTATGTTGTAAGCCACTTGGCACGCCTTTTATGTTTTCAGAGAGAGAGAGCTTGAGAGACTTGTAAACTCGGCCTAGCGTCGCTTGTAAACTTCTTGAAAAATCAATAAAGAGTTTGAATTTGCTTCAACTTGTGTTCATTTACTTTTTGCTGTAAATGGGGACACTCTGTGCGACTCTGTGGCCTAGCTCAAATCGGCCGCTTCTGGACTTAGCCTTGCACGGGCGCCACCTAGGCCCGTACGGCATCACGCCTTAGCGAGGACGATCGCTCCTACGGGAGCGGGGCGTGACAGATTGGTATCAGAGCACGGCTTTACGTCCTTGGACTTCATTTTGATTCTCTCAATTTTGAAAGCTCGCTTGAAAACAAAAAAGTATACGCTCTCTCTCGTTGTGCCTTGGGATGTTCCATACAATAAGTCTAATATTTTCAAAAGCTCGTACGAGTACTCGGTTGAACGGGATCGATAGGTGAAGGCCTTTGTGACAAACCGCAACGGACTTGAGTTAAAAGGAACAAATGCTAAAAGTTAGCAAACGCAGTGCGTACTTGAATAACCTTATGCTGACAATAGCAAACGAGTACACGAGACCGAAGTATAGTTCGAACGGAATGGCTATGCACGCAGCCTTTCGGCTAAGTTATGTCGAGTATTACGCACCTAGACCTTCTGGTGCAAACGAGTTTGCGAGCGAGATCGACTATCGCTCGGACGAGAATAAGTGAGACTTAGAATGTATGTCGATAGAGACGCTACTTGACCAATGCCAAAACGAATACGAGAATGGTTCTTAGACCTTGAGGAACGGGCGAACGCACAATTGAACATGTCGATTAGGAATCGAATGACCTTTTGAGGAATTGTAGAATGACTTGACCCCGAGTGGTGTATGTGATAGCTTCAAAGAAAAATAAGAGTGAGTGTCGACGACTAGTCGAGTGGCTCAAACCCTGAGTGGTGTATGGACGTTATAGAAATTGTTCGAGCGAGACTAAAGGATTTACGGATAGAACGAGTATGTCGGCAAGCAATAATATCGTACAAAGCCTTAGAATGAGTAACGCTTAGTTGACCATGATTCGAGAGTCTCAAACGAGATATCGTTCGGACGAATCAAGAATGCGTAGTGCGAATTACGAAACGATTGAATGGAGATTCGAAACGATAAAATAAATGGATGTTTTTGGTCGAGGAAATGTAGTGGATCGTGCGTGCAATTTTGAATTTAGTCAATGGATTGAAACTTGAGTTAAGATGAAATACTCAGATAAAACTGAAGTTAGCACGATTGAAAGATAGCGTGCATGAAAAATGTTGTTTTGGAGATACAAGAATGACTAAAGATTTGAATAGATGTTGCTTGATGACGAGATAGCATGAGACAATATGAATTGAGGAAATTAAGTTGTACGACTCAGAATTCGTTACAAAAGGAAGATCGTCAGGTTATGTACATCATCGATGGTATTGAGGCGTATCAAAGATCGATGTACGATAACTCGGGGGTACACCGATTCGATGAATGATGATCGCATTAGAAGTTATTGTTTTGAAGGATACTATGTTGGGAAATTTTGATAGAAATGAATGTTTGGAATGAGGAAGGGAAGTGACTTGATTGTTCGGTAATAACCACAACGACAACGATCTTGTCTTGCATGAGCGCAACTCCAGCCTCGTACATGCGTCACGTCGGATTTGGGACGATCGTTCTGCGTGAGCGTTGGCATGGTAATTCATGTCCAGCGGGAATGATCGAACTCAGAATATCATGACATGATAATTTTGATTGCTTCGACTTGTGGTTTGAAGCGAAGGTAAATTCGAGGATTGTTAGGACTTGCGATTGAAGAATAAGAAAACTTGAGGATTGGGTAGACCCAATCCGCGTATCAAAAATGAGTAAGTCTAGATTCAACGCAAGAGTTACGTCCCGATGAGGACGATTATTCTACCGGAACGTTGACATGGTAATTCATGTCCGCCATGGATAATCAGACTTGCGTGAGATCGGGGCACAAAATATTGCAAGGCTAGACGACCTTATGATCGACTACATGAATTGGATAGGATGGATAGGTGAATTGTATCAAACATACTTGAAGAGATAGACTACGATAATTGTTAATGTGGATATACGATATTAACATGTCGAGGATTTGGTTGAGGACAACCTATCGTAGGATGACTTTCCTAAACGAGCTCAGACTTGGAGCGGAGAATGTCTCGATGTGAATAGGGTGAACGCTGCTCGATGTTTAGAAATTTAAGTGAAACGAACTTGGGTAGAAACTCCCATACAAATGAACAAATAGTTTGACCATAGGACTTGGGGCGAGCGTCATGTAATGACTTTGCACAATGAACCGAGAACTTGACTTGTACTTATGACCTTGTGAGATGACCTAGCGAATAGGCGGACGACCCTATGCCGAATGATTGAACCTGTACGATTGACATTACAGTATCGTCTGGATGGACGATAGACTTTTGCCAACAAGACTTAGAGTAGGATAGGGAACTGGGAGTGTGCGTGAACGACGACGAGATTGGCCCCAAACAAAGTGAACAATAGGAATGAATGATGCGCAAGTAAAGTTGGGATAACGAATTGAATTATTGATAGGAAGACGTACTCGATGATAGTGCAATACTTGGTCTTGAATCGGACGGGAATTACTTAGACTTGGTCGACTCCGATAAGAAGAAATCGTATTGATTTTGTAGACGAGAACACTTGAGAAACGAATCGGATCATCTCGAGGATCGAGATAAACGATAGTGAGACGCACATGAGTTCGGTTTTAATCAAAAGTTAGTAAAAATGATCGGCAAATCGAAACTATCACGGGTAGCTTGTCCGACTTCGTTAATTACTAAGCTTGGTTGAAATGTACGTATTCGGGAGACACCTTGAATATGTGCACGATCCAAACTCAGCGATATGATGAACTTGAATGCAGCTGCAAGTGGGTGTTGAGATGCGCATAAACGAATGTGTGACTTAGCCTCAACCTACGACTCTCGTATTTGATGAATTACAACGCACCTCATGCGGCCATTACAATCCCATGACACGAAAAAATAGCAACCAAGTCGAAAAAACACGACGATTGAATAAGTATCATCAAGTCTAAAATGAGTGAACATTCATTCAATAAAATTCACCAAACGCATGCAACATAAAACTTGGAAGGATAACCGAGCATAGTTCGATACCATCGAGCGATAAAGCCATTCGATAGAGATTGTCTAAGATACGCTCACGACATGAGCTAGGGAACGGTAGGATGACCTGCACTCAGGAAGTCTCGAGGACGAGATTTGTTTTGAGTGGTGTATTATGTAATGACCCGCTCCGCCCTCGCGAAACGCCGATTCAAACGGCAAGTGCGACGACTCAAACGAGAAGTCGACTCGAAGAGTTGCATCGACCCGATGAAGAATCGATACAAGAATTACATTGGCCCGTCAAGGATGAATCCAGACTTAGACTCTCAAAGGCGCGCTCGGAGTATCGCTCGGTCGATGCGAACATCGCTAAGGTGGGTGGCTCCGATGAACCCGTCTTTGCTTAGCCTAGACACTTAACAATACGGATACTACTGCTAGAATCGCTAGGCGATAACACCGCACATGCTAATAAATGACTCAACGCACCTAGCTAAGAGAATAATCCCGTATTGTATGCTTGTATAGAATATGAAAAAGAACATGGAAAATGTGAGAACTCTCGTACCGCGCTCCACGCTCGTGCTAAGGCACAAGCTTAAATTCAAGTTCCTTATGCGTTCAACAATGAAACAATAAACGGTTTACAATAATGAAATGGAAGACTATTGACATAGTCGTTCCGAGTAGAGTATAGCAACATGGGAAGACTTCGGGACCGATGGATCGCCAAGGCGACTCCCGTATAGGGAATTGCATAATGTATGAATGAATGAATGAACGAATAAGTGAATGAATGAATCAACGAATGAATGAATGAATATGTGAATGAATCAATGAACGAACGAACAAGTGGAAGAAAGAAAAGACAGAATGAATAAAAGATAAGAAAGAAAGGAATGGTTAGCAACATGTATGACGGGGACGTGCATCGGGGCTCGCTACCCGCGCTGCACGGACGTCGCCGCCAACCTGGTCAATAACGCATCATGGCACACAGACAGCCCACGGCTCAGGGACAAACCGTTAAGTTAAAATGACAAGACAATACGAAATGGTCGTGGACAATCCTATCGTATACGGGAGGTAGCAGTAATAAGGGATTTTGCGGCACGATCAAAGGGAGGCATCGTGGCCGGCCTAGGCAGAATAAAAATGGCTTACGGTGCTGGCCTGGGTACGGGCTTGGCCACCCATGAGACATAAGGCCGGGTATTTCAAGCGACTATCAAGGTGTACCAGCCATCACACTATGATAGGTGAGAATACCAAAGGAGAATATGTCCAAATTGGCTTGTGATGCCAGCGACCGGTGCATATAGATTAAGTGGACTTTGCTGGTGATAATCCACGTGCAAGTCCTTACATTGAAATAAAGTAGTCTAAGTTAACTGAATGAAGCGCCTTTTGAACAGGCTTGAAATGTAATACACCAAATGATAAAGAGTACTTCATGCAAATGAGTTAGAGAACATGCCTACGACGTGCTAGAATCTGAGGCAGGGACACACCCTCGACACTGAATGTTCACATGAATTACGTTAAGTTGTTATGAATGAATTGTTGAATAACTTGGTTCACTTTAGACAGGGAAGATCGGATGGTAAGTATGGGTAAGTCGTGCATGTATTTCCATGCAAACACTTGGAATCGGTAACACGAAATAGGTTATAAAATATGCCATGAAATTGACCCTAAGGCAAGATTAGAAATATAATGAATGATAGACGATGCACAAAAGTAAATAGAACGTGTTTGGTAATGATATCATTGTGGGCGAGCTAGCCTCCCCACCAGTGCATAACAATATACTGATAACCCCACAGATTGCTTGTAGGAAGCAGGAGACGTCATCGTGTACGGATCTTCCCTCGAACGTGCTAAGGTGCGGAGCCAACTCTGGAGCCTTGGAGCATTGCAAGGAGCTGAAGCACCATATACAGGACATAATATATCGGAACATCGCCATGAATCATTCCATGTTGTAAGCCACTTGGCACGCCTTTATGTTTTCAGAGAGAGAGAGAGAGCTTGAGAGACTTGTAAACTCGGCCTAGCACCGCTTGTAAACTTCTTAAAAAATCAATAAAGAGTTTGAATTTGCTTCAACTTGTGTTCATTTACTTTCTGCTGCAAATGGGGACACTCTGTGCGACTCTGTGGCCTAGCTCAAATCGACCGCTTTTGGACTTAGCCTTGCACGGGCGCAACCTAGGCCCGTGCGGCATCACGCCTTAGTGAGGACGATCGCTCCTACGAGAGCGGGGCGTAACACTCGCCAAGTAGAAACTTAAGCAAACTCGGTCGTGCAAATACTTTCACTTGTTTTATGTGCCTCTAAACCATTCTCATGTCAACGACGTCAACTTATCGATGCGTGCTTGCCTATCGGCCCATATTTGGAATACAGAAACTTGGTCATGCCATAACTCTATTTGTGCGTCTATATACTTGAGGCAGTGCTTCCCCACTTAGTCTTGCCTATACTTGTGCTGTGACAGCATGGCCGTGCATGAACATATCAAGGTCGTGCCTCGCAATCCAACATTATTTAATCAAACTCGCCATACGGCCCTTCTTGACTTAACTCTTAATGACCCAAATTCGACTTATTCAACTCTGTGCTAACAACTAAATACTCGATGCCACATCTCGTTCCAAAGCACATGTCTTTGCTATAGCCAAATCCTAGGCTTCATACTGGTGTTGCAATCGTGCATACCTTTCCTTGACTCAGTTTGTGATGTGTTTACACTTCCTTTGATTCAACCAACACCGTGCATGCGGATAGCCGTTCAGCATGCCAACTTATCTATATGAAAGGTCACTGGCATTAACTAGCCATCGTAGAAATAGCTAGGACTAGGATGGGTCGGTCAATGTAGGTAGCTAGCCCCAATGACAGCCCACCGAATCCCTGGTTTCCTACCCAACATCAGCTATACCATGTTTTCTCCCTGGCTGGATCGGTCTCCTGGGCCCAGGTTGTCGATCCGAAAAAACATCGCCCTTGTCGACAAGTTGTCCATGACCACGCACCTACGAGACTTTATCTAGACTTACGTAAACGCATGGCCTAATCTGTGGAATGACTCAAACCATACTCTTAAGCAAAACGTACTCAAAACCATATCATGCAAAACGTGTATTGGAACCATGAGACTCCCAAACGAGGGACCACCTCCACGACAAACCATCGCTCAAACATTTCATTCTTTAAAATCCATGGAACGGCTATTGCATAGCCTTCCCGCTTAACTTAAACAAAATGTGTTCTTTAGGTGTCATAGACCGTCGCTAACTTTTTACTGAACCAACCGTGGCTCGTGCCTTAAACCAACTTGTTGTAGTTAGGGGTGAGCATTATTCGGTTTTGGACCGAAAACCGAACCAAACCGAACCGAATAAGAGGTTCGGTTCGGTTTTAAAAAAATTCGGTTCGGTTTCGGTTTTGAAAATACTAAATTTTCTTATTCGGTTTCGGTTTCGGTTTTGGGTTTCGGTTTCGATCCAAAACCGAATAAGAAAATTTAATTAATTTATATATATATATATATATATATATGTGTGTGTGTGTGTGTGTGTGTACTATATATATAAGTATTAATATATATATAGGTATATACTAAATATATATAGGTATATACTAAATATGTCTATGTATATTTAGTTACTATATATATTAAAAAAAACTCAAAAAAATCAAAAAAATATGAATAAACCGAATAAACCGAAAACCGAACCGATTTAATTCGGTTCGGTTTGATTCGGTTTTGGGCCAATTCGGTTCGGTTTCGGTTTTGCTTATTCGGTTTCGGTCTAATTCGGTTTTGGGTTATTCGGTTCGATTTAAACCGAATAAACCGAATGCTCACCCCTAGCTGTAGTGCCCCGTCCCGCAAAGTCAATCGGAGGAATCGAAATGCCGACGGCGTTCGGACTTAGCCTTGCAACGGCTACTTGAAGGCTCGCTCGGTCGAGGCGACTCCTCGCTCAGGTGGGGTAGTTTCGGTGAACTCGCCTCATCTTAGCCTTCACTTAATAACTCGCATGTTTTCAACTTGCACAAGTTAGGATTGTTAATAAAAGAGACGCATCCACATAGCTAAGGAAATAATCTCGACCCGTCGGAATGTCTTAGAACATGGAAAATGGTCCCACGGTCAGCTTAGAAGTCGGCTCAGCGTGCTTTCAAATGACACTCGATCCTTCGTCCCGTGGCTTGGGAGAAGGAAGTTGGCCTAAGTTGCTAAGTTGCCCTGACGCTCGAATGAGCCGAAGTCATAGGCGTCGCCTGCGTGAATGCTTGATAAAGCATGCACGGTCCCGTCGTTTTGTCCCAACGCTCGAGTTAGCCTAAGTCATAGGCGTCGTCCGCGTGAATGCTTGAAAATGCATGAACGGTCCCGTCGTCCAAGGCTTGGCATAGCCTTCATACGTCCCGTAAGTTAAGTCATCTTGCATGGCTGTTGGCTTAAGTCTAGGCACCCAAGAGTTGGTTGTTCAAGTCGACCCCGTGAATAGCACGTTCCCTCGACGCGGAGGTCGGCGTAACCTTTGCTCATCGAGTCGCTGCCCGAATAAGTTAGACAAGAGTTATGTTGGGCTATCGAAGCCATTTCTAGCACTGTCCCGCTCTATCTGCGGTAGTTAAGTCGCGTAGTCCCTTGAGAACAAGGCTCGTCGTATAAAGTACATGACTTGAGTGATTGCGTCGCCTATAGAACCATGTCTGTCTAAGGCACGGGCTACGGTTGATTTATTGAGTTTTGGAAAGTGTTTCAATAGTTGTTCTTGAGTTGAGTAAAATGATAGGGCAAGAAAAAAGAATTCTTGCGACTGGGTCGTCGAGGCAAGAAAGAAGAATGCTCGCGACTGGATCGCCGAGGCAAGGTCTCAGAAGTGAGAAACATTGAACTTAGCCCTGAAAGAGATGGTAACGCTAGAAGTAGATTGACTGTGTGAGACATCAGTTCGATTCGAGTCTTGCATGGTCATTGGACAACTTGTACACGGTGGAAGTCTTCTCGAGTGATCACCGGGGCGCCGGGATCATTCGGCCCGGGAGAAGCGAGTTGGCTCAAAGAAGGATGCTGGATAACCGTATGGGAGAATTCGGCACTTCCGGGGCTAGCTACCCGTGGGAGGGCGGACCGAATCCCCTGAGCCAAGTACATTATAGTGCTGGGTGCTAGTGACTAGTTCATATAGATGAGTCGGCATGAGCGGCGATCCGCGTAAATGCCTTTGGATTGAGTCGAGTATTTAGTGTAGTATATCAAGGAAGTCGAGTTGAATGTGTGAGTATAGTTGGAACACAAAATGTTGGGCCTAAGATTTGGTTACAACGTAGGTGACGTGCTTCGGCATGAGAGGTGGCATCGAGTCTTATGTTGTAGGCATATAAGTTGCATAGTTTGAATGTGAGTTGTCTTGAGTTTAAGTCAGAAAAGGCTGCAAGACGGTAGCTTGATAAGTCTTGATAAGTTGCGAGGTGCGGCCTCAATCTTGAAGCACGAACAAGTCTAAGCAAGGTCTAGAGGCACGACCAGCACGAGTCGTCCCCTTGACGTCGTTGGCACGAGAATTGGTCTAGCGGCACTTGAGTTTAAGTGAAAGTCTTGGCACGGTCGAGTTCACATAAGTTGCTCCTCGGCGAAGCACTGTCTCGAATATGTTAAGTCACGAATAGAATATGGCACAACCCTGCCGTCCCGAGTTATAGTTCGGTCAAGTACATAAGCGAATGAGGTACCGCCTCGATCGAAATACATGTTGGCATTATAGTACGACCATGTCGTTGCTCATCGGTCTGGTCAGGCGTCGTGGTCTTAAAACTGATCCTAAGGCAAGATTAGAAAGACAATCGTAAAGGGACTTGTATTGCATAAAGTAAATGAACATGTCATTTTTGTATGGGTGGGCGAGGAGCTCACTCCACCAGTATAGTTGAGTACTGACACCCACACAGTTTTCATGTGCAGGTACAGGTAGAAGCTCGTGGCGCGGAGCTCGCTTGGATGCGTCGAGGCACGGAGTTTCTTGGCGAGTCGAAGCGTGCGGCCACGTGGACTCAAGACTTATACAGGACGTAATGTATGGACATCGCCTTCCGAAGCTTCCGCTGGCTCAAGCATTGTATCGAGAGATGAGAGAGAGCATGGTAACTTTTAAAATAAGAGAAAAGTGAGCACGAGAGACTTGTAATCATGGCCTTGCGCCCATTGTAATATTATTGTTTAATATCAATAAAGATCTCTTTTGAATAACTTGTGTATTGCTTCTAAATTTCTGCTGCATGTTCAATGTTTCTGCTTGGGACTTCTGTGCGACGACCCCGTCGCCGTCGATGTAATCGGCCGTTATGAAACTGCCTTGCACGAGCGCACTCTAGGCTCGTACGGCATCACACCTTAGCAAGGACGATCGCTCCAACGGGAGCGGGGCGTGACATAATGGTATCAGAGCACGGCTTTACGCCCTTGGACTATTGATTGAATTCTTTAACTTCGTTGTTTCCGCCAACTCTGAAGTGTTGCTTCCGTAAGTTGATATCGTTGGTGCGCTCTCTCTCAAATGTCCCTCGGCATGTCCATACAATAAGTCTAAATATTTTCAAAATCTCGTGCATGCGTTCAATCGAACGCATCGGTAGGCCATCGTCGAAATGCATCTGTAGGCCTTTGTGCCGAACGGTGTCAACTTGACTTGAATGAAAACACGTGCTAAAGTTAGAAAAGTCACGTGAGTGCCCAAATAGTCCTACGTCGACATTAGCAAGTGAGTGTGCAAACTAGAATATAGTCCGCACGGGATAGCTATGCACACGGCCTTTTGGCTAAGTTATGCCGCGTGTCACGCACCCTGACTTTTTGGTGCAATCGAGTTGCAAGCGATATCAAGTATCGTTTGGTCGGGAACGGAGATACACTTAGAGTGTATATCGATAGAAATGCTATCGAACTAGCGCTTAGGCGTATTCGGAAGACTGGTTTAGATTTTTGAGAAATAATGCGAACGACTTAGTGCGTCGATACGACTTGAGCGATTACGCTAGAGATTCGTCGAACGAATCTGAAAGATGTCTTAACGAATGATGCGAACGTGATTGAGGACTAGATCGGATGGCTCCAATCCAAGTGGTGTATAGTTTGTCTTGGAAATCATTCGAGCGAAATTGAGGATTAAGGGTAACGGCGATATGTCGGCGAGGCGATGTGGTCGCACAAAGCCTTAGAATACGTCACGCTTAGTTGATCGTGACTTCGACTGTTCCGAACGAGATGTCGTTCGGACAACTGTGAATGAGCAACGCGAGTTAGAAAATGATTTGGAACGATAAAACTAGTGAATGTCTTGATCGAGGAAATCTAGTAAATCACACGTGCGATTTCGGATTGAGTCTGATGAAATGTGACTTGAGTTTTGGATAGCGATATTGAAACTAGCTTGAGTAATAGAGATCAAACTTGATCTTAAATATCGAGAAATTGTGGTATATCCAGTTCGGACGATAACATCAGTCGTACGACTCGAAATTGGTTGCAAAGGAAGATCGTCAGGTTACGCATATCGTCGATGGTATTGAGGCGTATCAAAGATCGATATGCGATAACTCGGGGGTACTCTGACTCGGCGAATGACGATCGTGCCAATGTCATTGTTTCGATGGATGCTATACTCGAGATGTTGAAATGTCGAGGAAAAGATAAACTTGGCTCGAGGATTTTCTGGTTGATCGAATGACAAACGGACTATCGAACTGAGATCTTGGCTTGGATAAAAATGAAAATATTGAATTTGCTTCGTTGACAACCACAATGTTGACGTCTTTATCTTATGCGAGCGCAACTCCAGCCTCGCACATGCGTCGCGTCGATTAGGGCGACCATTCCGCGTGAGCGCTGGTATGGTGATTCATACAGCGGGGGTGATTGAACTAGCATAGCGTGGCAATTTGATGCATCGACTTGTGGTTTGACGCGAAGGTGGACTCGAAAATGACTTAGCATGCGTGACGGTCGAATTTGAGGATTGCGTAGGTCCAATCCGCGTATCGAAAATAAATTAGTCTAGACGCAAGCAAGAGTTATGCCCCGATGAGAATGATTATTCTACGGGAGCGTTGCATAGTGATTCATGAACCACCGTGGATAATCGGACTCGCGTGAGATTAGGGCGCAATATATTGTCGAACTAGACGACCTCGTGATCGAATGCATGAATTGGTTAGAATTGGTAATTTAAAACAGAATCGAATGTGCGCAACGAGTGCTTTGATACGAATTAGGTGATCATGCTCGATGTTTAGAAATCTGAGTGACGCGAGCTTGGGTAGAAAACCCCGTGCTATCGACTTTGGTTTGACCCTAGGATTGGGGTCAGTATTGGCATTATTTTTGGAGAACTATGATTCCAATCCTGACATTGACTTAGCCTTGAGAATGGCCTAGCGGTTAGACGAGACGCCCCTATTTCAAGAGTTAGCAATCGAAAGATTGATCTTGGGGATTGGTGTGGATGGATGAAATGATTCAAGAATAGGAAACCCTGCTCACGAGATTCGGCTGACATGCATATATTTTAGGGACGCCTGAGTATGTGCACGATGCGACTCGAGTGAGAATGACAAATTCTCTATCATGCAGCTTGGCTGAATGCATGTATTTTAGGGACGCCTGGAATGCGTGCACGATTCAGTCAAGTGATACGTTGAGTTCAAGAGAGACTTGAAGAATGGAAATGGCCGAAGATTTTGAAATCATGTTAATGGAAAGATTGATAGTCATGCGAGCGTGGCTCAGAATCAAGGAAATGCGTAGGCGAAGTGTATACGATAAATTATGGCGTGCCCCGCACGACTGTCATAGTTCTGTGTCTAGGCTCGATTAAGTCTTGGCCATAGAAATGGTAGGATGGCTTGTCTTTAGGAAAGTCTCAAGGACGAGACTTGTTCTGAGTGGTGTATGATGTAGTGCCCTGTCCCGCAAAGTCAATCGAAGGAATCGAAATGCCGACGGCGTTCGGACTTAGCCTTGCAACAGCTACTTGAAGGCTCACTCGGTCGAGACGACTCCTCGCTCAGGTGGGATAGTTTCGGTGAACTCGCCTCATCTTAGCCTTCACTTAATAACTCGCATGTTTTCAACTTGCACAAGTTAGGATTGTTAATAAAAAAGACACATCCACATAGCTAAGGGAATAATCCAGACCCATCGGAATGTCTTAGAACATGGAAAATGGTCCCACGGTCTGCTTAGAAGTCGGCTCAACGTGCATTCAAATGACACTCGATCCTTCGTCCCGTGGCTTGGGAGAAGAAAGTTGGCCTAAGTTGCTAAGTTGCCCTGACGTTCGAATGAGTCGAAGTCATAGGCGTCGCCTGCATAAATGCTTGATAAAGCATGCACAGTCCCGTCGTTTTGTCCCAACGCTCGAGTTAGCCTAAGTCATAGGCGTCGCCCGCGTGAATGCTTGAAAATACATACACGGTCCCGTCGTCCAAGACTTGGCATAGCCTTCGCACGTCCCGTGAGTTAAGTCGTCTTGTACGGTTGTTGGCTTAAGTCTAGGCACCCAAGAGTTGGTTGTTCAAGTCGATCCCGTGAATAGCACGTTCCCTCGACGCGAAGCTCGGCGTAACCTTTGCTCGTCAAGTCGCTGCCCGAATAAGTTAGACAATAGTTATGTTGGGCTATCGAAGCCATTTCTAGCACTGTCCTGCTCTATCTGCGGTTGTCAAGTCGCGTAGTCTCTTGAGAACAAGGCTCGCGTATAAAGTATATGACTTGAGCGATAGCATCGCCTATAGAACCAGGTCTGTCTAAGGTACGGGCCACGATTGATTTATTGAGTTTTAGAAAGTGATTCAATAGTTGTTCTTGAGTTGAGTAAAATGATAGGACAAGAAAGAAGAATGCTCGCGACTGGGTCGTCGAGGCAAGAAAGAAGAATGCTCGCGACTGGGTCGCCGAGGCAAGGTCTCAGAAGTGAAAAACATTGAACTTAGCCCTGAAAGAGATGGTAACGCTAAAAGTAGATTGACTGTGTGAGACGTCAGTTCGAGTCGAGTCTTGCATGGTCATTGGACAACTTGTACAATATGGAAGTCTTCTCGAGTGATCACCGGGGCACCGGGATCATTCGGCCCGGGAGAAGTGAGTTGGCTCAAAGAAGGATGCTGGATAACCGTATGGGAGAATTCGGCACTTTCGGGGCAAGCTACCCGTGGAAGGGCGGACCGAATCCCCTGAGCCAAGTCCATTATAGCGCTGGGCGCTAGTGACTAGTTCATATAGATGAGTCGGCGTGAGCGGCGATCCGCGTAAATGCCTTTGGATTGAGTCGAGTATTTAGTGTAGTATATCAAGGAAGTCGAGTTGAATGTGTGAGTATAGTTGGAACACAAAATGTTGGGCCTAAGATTTGATTATAACGTAGGTGACGTGCTTCGGCATGAGAGGTGGCATCGAGTCTTATGTTGTCGGCATATAAGTTGCATAGTTTGAATGTGAGTTTACTTGAGTTTAAGTCAGGAAAGGCCGCAAGGCGGTAGCTTGATAAGTCTTGATAAGTTGCGAGGCGCGGCCTCAATCTTGAAGTACGAACAAGTCTAAGCAAGGTCTAGAGGCACGACCAGCACGAGTCGTCCCCTTGACGTCGTTGGCACGGGAATTGGTCTAGCGGCACTTGAGTTTAAGTAAAAGTCTTGGCACGGCCGAGTTCGCATAAGTTGCTCCTCGGCGAAGCACTGTCTCGAATATGTTAAGTCACGAATAGAATATGGCACAACCCTGCCGTCTCGAGTTGTAGTTCGGTCAAGTACATAAGCGAATGAGGCACTTCCTCGATCGAAATACACGTTGGCATTATAGCACGACCATGTCGTTGCTCATCGGTCTGGTCAGGTGTCGTGGTCTTAAAATTGATCCTAAGGCAAGATTAGAAAGACAATCGTAAAGGGACTTGTATTACACAAAGTAAATGAACGTGTCGGTTTTGTATGGGTGGGCGAGGAGTTCACTCTACCAGTACAGTTGAGTACTGACACCCACACAATTTTTATGTGCAGGCACAGGTAGAAGCTCGTGGTGCGGAGCTCGCTTGGATGCGTCGAGGCACGGAGTTCCTTGGAGAGTCGAAGCATGCGGCCGCGTGGACCCAAGACTTATACAGGACGTAATGTATGGACATCGCCTTCCGAAGCTTCCGCTGGCTCAAGCGTTGTATCGAGAGATGAGAAAGAGTAGAGTGACTTGTAAAATGAGAGAAAAGTGAGCACGAGAGACTTATAATCATGGCCTTGCGCCTATTGTAATATTATTGTTCAATATCAATAAAGATCTCTTTTGAATAACTTGTGTATTGCTTCTAAATTTTTGTTGCATGTTCAATGTTTCTGCTTGGGACTTCTATACGACGACCATGTCGCCGTCGATGTAATCGGCCGTTATGAAACTGCCTTGCACGAGCGCAATCTAGGCTCGTGCGGCATCACGCCTTAGCGAGGATGATCGCTCCTACGGGAGCGGGACGTGACACTTGCGTTCTATACGATGCTATCGCTCAAGTCATACTCTATATGATGAGCCTTAAGATCGTAGGACTATATGGCTATGACAATCGCAGAAATCGTTGGACAGTGCTAGAATGACTTAGTTAGCCCGACATAACTTGCTGCCTAACTCAATCGTGCAACAACTTGACGAGCAAAGGCTGCGTCAAGCCTTGCATCGTGGGAACGTGTCATGCACGCATTCAACTTGAACAACCAAGTTCTTTGGGTGCCTAGACTTATGCCACAAGCCGTGTGATACAACTTAACCCGTGGGATGAGCAAAGGTATGCCAAGCCTTAGACGCTATAACCGTGCATACTTTATCAAGCATTTATGCAGGCAACGCCTATGACTTAGGCTAATTTATAGCTTTGTGGCGAAGACCAACTTTCCTTCTCCCAAGCCACGGAACGAAGGACCGAGTGTCATTTTGAAAGCACGCCGTACATACTTCTAAGCCGACTGTGGGATCATTTTCCATGTTCTAACTCAATCTGATCCAAGTTGGGATTATTCCCTTAGCTATGTGGATGCGTCTCTTTTATTATCAAGCCTACTTGTGCATTTGAAAACTTTCGTTTTATTAGAGTGAAGGCCAAGCTGAGTCAAGTTCACCGAAGCCACCCACCTGAACGAGAAGTCACCTCGACCGAGCGGGTCTTCGAGAAGCCGTTGCATGGCTAAGTCCGAACGTCGTTGGTGTTTCGATTCCTCCGATTGACTGAACGGGACGGGGCACTACATCGAGCCTCCATCAGGTGTCTGTGGCCTGCCTGTACAGCTCAGCGGCTTGAGCCTGTACATGCCACAACACAAATCTTCCCGAGCCAGCTGTTGGGAACCCTTCACAAGCATCCAATCTTTGCTCCCAAAAAGACTGCGATAGCCATCATCTGCCAGCCTCCCTACCGAA
The DNA here is from genome assembly GCA_029216955.1 of Iris pallida. Classification (NCBI taxonomy): domain Eukaryota; kingdom Viridiplantae; phylum Streptophyta; class Magnoliopsida; order Asparagales; family Iridaceae; genus Iris; species Iris pallida. The sequence continues at coordinate 2,324,546 of JANAVB010022598.1, read as the reverse complement.
ACCAAGTTGTAGCGAAAACTCGGTACATATCGCACACCCATGAGGATGAGTTTCTCACCAAACTCCGTCGTCAAGTGCACATTACCGATGCCTACAACTGCAGCCATCCCTTATCACCCATATTCATACATTCAAACCTGTCGCCGCGATATGACGCGAAGATCCTCCAATGTGGAGTTACGTGATATGATGCCCCCGTGTCCCTGACCCAGTCGCCATCATGACATATGCCACAAGGTTCCTCTGCGTCGGTCGTTGCGATGATGATCTCTGTCATTGCTGTGAGATCCTCCTGATCATCCTTGCCTTTGGCCTTATCAGCTTTAAGCTTCATGCAGTTCCTCTTGATATGACCCTTTCACCACAGTAATAGCAGCCCTCCTTGCGGTCCACAATCGCAAGATTTTTAGAACTCCCCCATGTCCTCGCCTGTGACTTGGGTCTTTCCTTCCCATAGGAGGTCACCAGAGCGGACTCCTACGACGATTCTACTTGTTTGCGTCGGACCTCCTCATTCAACAAGCTACTTTTGACTGCCTCCATCGTGACAACTCCATTAGGCGCGGAGTTGCTCGCCGACACCACCAACATCTCCCAGCTTTTCGATAGAGAACTCAAGAGCAGTAGGGCCTGAAGCTCATCATCAATCACCATTTTTATCGCAGACAGCTGATTGATAATACCCTGAACCTCGTTCAGATGTTGTGCCACTGGGCACCCTCCGTGTACTTCGAGTTGACGAGTTGGTGAATAAAAATGCCTTTTTTCCAGCCGTATTCCTTTCGTACAACGAATGCAGCTTCTTCCACAATGCTTTTGTCGAACTCTCCATGGACACGTGGTAAAATACTGAATTATCCAACCATTGGCGGATGAATCAAACGGCCTTCCGATCCAGTCGTTTCCAGTCTTTAGTAGCTTTGTCCATTGGCTTTGCGCTGTCGATCTCCAACGGACTATGCAAGTCCTTGCACCAGAGTAGATCCTCCATCCTTGGCTTCCAAATCGCCCAGTTTCCTCTTGTGAGGGTGACCATACGTGTGTTTATCTGCTCCGTAGGCATGGTTGCCAAAACCTCCAAAGTTCTGATACCAATTGTTGGGTATCATACCAGAATGAATCGAACTTTCGCTCTGATACCAATTATTGGGCGCGTACAGAAGCGTTTGCCAACCCATCTGACCAAAATTAACCCCTGTCTAACGGACACCAAGCACAAGATGAAGACAAGTATATGACGGTGACGTACGTCACCTGGACAAATTTTAACCTTTAATAACTCAGATGAAATACAAAATTGACAGAACTCACGTTGAACCCTTTGTCCTAATAGGTTCAACCATCTCACCACTCTCAAGAAGAAAAATAGAAGATAACAATTGAGATCACTCACCAACCCGTAGCAATCTCCCTAATCGAAGTTAACGACTCCTCGATTACATCTTCTTCCTTCTATCTTGGATGACGAATTCCTAAGAGCAAAGTACGAAATTTCTCTTAGATTTTCTTGTGGACAAGTACCCCGAATCTACACTTTTGTGCTTTGTGATTATTCTTTGTGCCTCCACCCTCACCCCATATATATAGGATGAGAAAAATCTTATTTTAGGTCATAATTTGATTTCTTAATTAGGAAGCCCTCAAATAAGAATCATATTACACCTAAAATAGCCCATCAATTATCCTATTTTAGATCATAATATGATTTTCTAAAATAAGAATCATATTATATCTAAAATAGCACAACACCAATTATGGACATCCAAATCTAATCAAATTAAATATTTAATAAGATTTGGATTCCACAAGTATGTTGTTACCAAATTCAGACTGGACCCCAACACATGACTCATGAGGAACGTTGATGTTTCTCTTCTCGAATTTTGTTACTATTATAGTTACTTTTTTCATATATTATATTTCATTCTGTTATATTTAGACTTGTTGTTATAGCTAATATTTATATGTTCATATTATTCTTTGGTACATATTATTCGAAGAAGTATGTTATTGGACTGCATAACTTTGTTCATATTATTCATTTTTGATATTTGTATTTATATGAATTAAGATATATTATTGCTAGATCTTTATTTTTTTTATTATTGCTAGATCAGTCGTGACATATTTTATCGAATCCAAATATGCCCTTGGTGGACCTAATACGTCATTAGTTCAACTATGCCATTATTGAGCCAACCAAATCTTAGACTACTGAATTTGGTGACAACTTAAACCAACTACCGTCACCATATAGGTGCAACTACAAATAACATTTTGAACAGTAGCTATTGTTAATCATAACAAAACAAAGATGACTGCTACTTGTTTGAACTTTTGGTCAAATTTTTATAAGCTGAAAAGCATGATTAATTGACTTATTATTATTAATACAACAAGTGAATCCATATTAGTCAATTAAATTATGATAAGGACCTAACCTTTCTTGATGAATTATCAAACCAACTATTAAGATGGGTGTGAATCTTACATAAAAAGTGTTAAGTTCATGTTGGTATTTTTTAGTTCATGTCCCTAAAACTTATGTAAATGATGATGGTCCCTATAATACTATCTATTCGCACAAACCAAAATAGCAGTCTAAAAACACAAGCCAATCACGATACTAATTCCAAATTTGAATAGCAACGAACATCATTGGTCCAATGTCTAAGTCTAATAATACTATTTGTCACCAAGAACAAACTTGTGGCGAATGCATCACGAGTTACACAATTTATATGTAGTTTTAGATACAGAGAACGGAAATAATGTCCGTGTGTGAATAATTTTTTTAAAAGTGAGCTTATGATAAACGATCGAACTTATTTTATTTTTGAGAGAAAGATCTAACTTATTAAGAGGAGAAAAATGATGCAATTCCATAGCTGAGTAGGCTCATTTGACACTCATTTTTGGAAAACCGATCGGACCTAAACTATATAAGTCAGTTCGAGTTTTCAATTTAGGTTCGGCTTTTGGTTTTGAATATGAAATTTTTTGGTTATTCTGTTCGAATTTTCGTTTTAGGGTGAGAAAAGAAACCGAAAATCAAATTACAATTACTTATCTATCATTAGTCTCATATATATATCTTTATATTCTAAAAATAAAATTTAATTTTTTTGATATGTGATGAAAGTTGTAGTTGTGTTTAACAATTGTAAAATTATACTTATTCGGGATTATCATATTTATGCATTTTGCTACTTCATTTACACTAAGACCGTCAAATTTTGTTGTAAAGTTTGATAGAAAAATTTTGTTATGAAAAATTATAAATATTAGACCAGTCTATTATGCAAAGGGTTGTCAAAATCAAATTAATACTTAGTCCAGCTAGTACGCAAAAATCGAATTAATCAAAAAATTGAATCGCTTTGCTTATATTCTGTTTAATTTTATAAACTTGTGGATCGTTTAGATTTTCAATAAAATAGTTTGGTCCAATTTTTATAAGATTCGGTTCGGTTGAATTGAACCGACTGAATCCTACATTTTGGCATCTTGTTGATATACATATGGACATTTTTAATTGCTAGTTTCTTTGGTCGTTCAATGTCCTTACATTTATAATAATTTTCAAAGATACAAAATATTATTATTTTCTTACGATATAAACAAGTTGGCCATTTTACCTATTTATGATCCAAATGTCAATCTAAGAGGTTTACGTGGAAATTCTCTCTTTTTCACGTTGTCTTTAGCTATTCCGGTTGAGTGTGTATGTTATTTATATGAAAGACATGAACTAATTATATATAGAGAACTTTGATATTTGGACTTCATTCATCTTCTTGGAAATCTAAAAAATATATGATATATATACACTACAACAGAAATATCTTTTAATGACGGCTAAAAACCGTCATTAATGACAAACCACGACGCTTTTTTTCCAAAGCAAGCGTGATGAAAACGGGTGTTATAAATGTTTTTTAAAAGCGTCATAAATAAAAACGTCATGAATATGATGAGTTTCTGCTACACTTATTTTCAGCGTAGTTTGAAAGCGTTATGAATAGATAATCTGTATAGACTTAATTCAGCACATTTATAACGCTCAATTCTGCACATTTATATACTACTTTCCAAAAAATTATAGATCAATGCTCATTGTTGCTCAATTCAATTTCAAAACATTCATTTTGAACCATATTCACAAGAAAATATCTAAATGTTATAGAGTACCATTTAATCCATTTACAAATATGTACATAATATATATCACCATCTTCATTACATTTTTTCAAAATAGGACATCCAAATACATATATTTACAACTACTACTAGTAAGTAGACCCTCAAAACTATTAGTACATTGGCTTCAACTTTGAGCACATCAAAACTGTCGGCATTACGTAGCAAAATCCTGAAAAAGATAAAAAAAAATTACCAAAAGACCACCTCATGTCTTAAGAGCAAGGAACATTTACCTATGTTCAGAACCATGTACAAAATGGAGACAAACATTTACCTATGTTCAGAACCATGAAAACAAATTTGATACATTTGCATTTAGAAAAAAATATCTTAAAAACAACATCTATATTTGAAAAAAATACACAAAAAAGGAGAGCAAGGAACATTTATACACAGTCAGCCAAGCCATATTGCTAGCAGTAACACAGGTAACAAAGTATCGGACAAGGAAGTGGTACATACACCCACATCCATTCTTTCTTCAATTTTGCAGCAACAAAGGCAGTAGAGTATTAAACATAGTATCAAACCCTTAATAAGAGAACACATGAAGGACAATTTAAAATACAAAAGAACATATATAGTACACAAAAGCTTACCAACATAAGCAAGCTAGCAGAAAAACAAGCTAGCAGCACAAATATTGTAGCTAACTAGAAGGAAAAATATACCAATGAATAGTTGGCGATAACGAGGGAAATTGTTCTACGAAAATAACACAGGTCATGAGCAATTGTCGAAAGCAAGAAGGTCTCTATTGTTGAACACAGGGAGCCCATCCATCCTTCGTAATCATCACAAGCAAGAGAAATGTACACAATTAAGGAAAAACCAATATTATGAATCAAAGTGGAAGCCTTTATCGTCCAAAAGTAAAACTTACATGCCCATAGTGCATCTGAAATTCCCATCTATAAGCAGAGTCTTGATCGGAACCTAAAACACACACAAAAAACAGAAATTAAAATAAAAAACTCACGAGTAAAATTCAGCATTTTTAAGACTCTGGAGACCAGTGACATGTCCGATCCGGCACAAATCAGACGAAACGCCGTGTTCGTGTCCCCGTGTCCTTCTCGGCCGCCCCAAAAAACAAAATTTTCCCTTTCCATATTAGAAATTCACCCAAGGGTGAAAACTTCAATACCTGAAGCTCCTTTGCAAGGGCAACAACTTCATCCAAATTTGTATTTGATTCCTGAAATAAACAGTACGATGGTCTTGACGGGGTTGAACTTGTAGTGCACCGGCGAGATCGGGTAGGCGAGGTGGTAGATCTGGTCGACCTCCAGCAGGATCGGCTCGACGACGTCATGGCGTATCATCTCGAAGCTGGGGTTGCCGAAGTGGTTCATCACGTTCTCCTTCCTCCCCGTGAAGAAGTTGTCCACCACGATCACAGAGTCCCCCCTCGCGATCAGCCGGTCCACCAGGTGGGACCCCACGAACCCGGCTCCGTCGGTCACCACCACCCTCAGCCCCTTCCTCTTCAGCCCCAGCGGGACCCTCCTGCCCCCGCCGGCCGCAGTGGCCTAGGTAGGGACCGCCACGACCGCGGCGGAGCGATCGCGGCGTCGTAGATCGGGAGGCGGGGGGAGAAGGCGGCGGTGGTGGTTCCGGCGGGAGGGGAGGAGGAAGAAGAAGAGGGAGGCGATGGCCATGCCGAGGAGGACGAAGAGGAGGCGGTCGAGAGGGAAGGGGGAGGGGAACTTCTTTGATGGCGGTGGGGGGCTTGTCGGAGGAGTATGGGCCGTCGGATTGGGGTTGAGATCGTGCCCGCGGAAGGTGAGCTCCGATGATGCCATTTTTGGAATAAAAGGAAGGAGAAAAAAAAAGTTGGATTAGGATTTTTTTCCTGATATGAGGACGTTGGGAGGGGAGTGAAGTGGAGGTTATATAAGGAGAGGGGGTGGAGTGGTCCGACGGAGGAATAGAGAATGTTGGCGGGCGACGAGGAAGTTGGCGGCGCGGACGCGGTGATCGCACCGGAAACAGAGGAAGGCGGAGTCGACGTCGCAATAGAGGGAGGCTTCTTCTTCGCAAAGCTCGCCGCAGTGATTTCTGTTCGAACACGATTTCTTCATCCATCTCTTCTCATAACCCTAACCCTAATTTTTTTTGGATGGAGAAAGGAAGAAAGAGAGTTGAAGTCTGTTAAGGAGAGAGGCGACGAATGGTATTTCGAATATATTAATAAGTTTGCAAAATATTACAAGTTTGCCACCGCTCTAAAATATTAATAACGCTTTGTTTTATAAACGTTATAAAAAGCCCAAAATTAGCCCAAACCGTCATAGAAAAAAGGTATTTCGAACTTTGATGACGCTTCTTTATCAGCCGTCATGAAATCCACTTATCAAGCGTCATTAATAGGTCTTTTTGTTGTAGTGATATAAAAGACATTCAACATTTCCATCCTGATCTACTATTTTTAATACCAAGAGTTAATCTAATATTTTGTCTAGGTGGTGCAGTGTGGTCCATGCGGTACGATATTGAATTAGGCCCACATGTCTTAAAAGAGAATTCTCATGTATGGTCTGAACCAATTTTGATATCTACACCTCATGATCCCACTTCCTATTTGATGTGGGACTAAATTACCAATTCCACACCCTTTTGAGCGCTCAACCGGAAACGAGATACAATCCAACAATTCCAATACCAAGTGTACACAACCATATTTGTTCATATAATTTTATATTTCAGAGAAGGACAACAAACTTCAAAGTTTACCTGGCATATATTTTACACTTTAAGGGAGCGTAGAGAAAAATACGGATGTCGATGAGAATGTGAGTCATTCATATGCACCTACTGGAGATGCTTCTAGTAGTGGTAGGAGTACGAGGAAAATGACTAGAACAACTGAAAGTAATACTTTTAAAAGTCTTGTCAGCGTAATGAAGAACATGGGTAAGTAGTATGAGGAAACATCTGCAAATGTGACAAAAGTTGGCAAATATTTTGAGATAGAAGCAGAACGGGGTTCAAGGATACTCAATGTCTTTGAGGAAGTATCCAAGGTAGAGGGTTTTAGCGATGACGACATGCTAAGGGTGGGGGAGATATTGAGCATAGATGCATCTAGGGCCAATTACTTCTTCACATTGCCTCATGGATTGAGGACGCTCTACCTCCACGGTTTACTTAGTAGTAATAATTGAGAGTAGTTCCTTTAATTTTAGAATCCACACATCAGTTTCTTCATTACTTTTGGTTAGTTATGTATGGATCTCTATGCTACTTATTTGTTATTATTGTATGAATTGTCTCATGTTATTTTGGTTTGTTGTTCTACGGATCAATGTATGTTTTGGTTTGGAAATTATATTGCGAATGGATTATATAGTTTTACAGAAATATTATTTGACTCCATGTGTAATATGGTTAACTTTTCATTGATATTACATACACTTGATGTGGAATTTGTAGTTGTCTTATTTAGAAGTCTTACAAAGGATTATTTACATCAAACTGCTATCAAACTTTTTACATTTCTTTTTCTCGTTCATTTGACAACCATAAATATATTTACATTGTTGTATTTTGATATAATTTTTACGTTGTTGTATTTTGATATATTTTGCAACTAATTTATCCAGTTTTTTTTTAATAATCACACTTTGACAACCATAATCATACTAAAAATTCTCATTCTATTTGATGCACTTTGATATATTTTTTATTCACTTGCAATATTCTTGTTTTTTCTTTGATAGAGACAAAGAGAATTGTCACTGCTATCATATTTATTTCTTACTCAAACATCTCTTCATGTGAGTTTGAGGAATAATATATACCTAAGAATTTATTTATGCTACCAAATGCGTGTATTATATATACCCGGTAATAAATTATATATACTCGAAGATATTATATTATGTACCAAACGTGGTAATAAAGAATATCCAAAAATATTTTGCCTTGGAATAAAATTTCTGGGAATATAGAATTTTCAGCTATTTAGTATTCTGCGTACCAAACACTCCCTAAGTTAAACACAAAATTAAGTTCTTTATATAACTAAGTAGCATAAACTTTCATATTATGCAATTTGTATCGAAAAGTTTTAAATTTTACACCTTGCTCTCATGACTTCTATCTTTCGAAGTCAATACGATCAACTATCATAGACATAACACTATCATCATCGAAGTCTTTATAACACTATCATCAACTATCCGTTATTTTGCAAGCATCATAAATTATCACTTACTTAACGGCTAATACCATGACGTATCGTTAATTCATAATATTTGACAAAATAAGAAAAGGTGAATGATATTAATTTGCAAAAAATATAATAGCATATTAATTTGCAAATTCAAAGTTCATGATATCAACTTGTAAATTTTAGAAATTCATTGTGCACAAATACAAAAATTATAATATTTAGTTGTAAATTACCAAATTCTGTCTTTTCAACACCCACAATATTTGTTTTTTTTTCCAGAATTCATAGACATAACACTATCATCATCTAAGTCTTTATAGCACTAATTTATGTAATCTAAGTTAATGGCATTAACCATTCATGAGAAATCTATCTTTCTAGGAAGACAATAGTTGCGATCATCCACAAGGTTACGTCTTGATATTCGTCCATTCAAAATCGTCGATGATCATAACTTTGTTAATATTATCCAAATTAATGTTCATATTACATCAAAATCCGATAAACAAATTCTTGACATGTGTAACGCCCGTATTTCGGAATACGTATTTTGATTAGGCTTATATGTATTTCAGACCTGTATTTTATTTTCTCGGATTTTGGCCTGTAATTGTATTTTGGCTCGACTTGTGGATTTTGGTTTTCTCGTAAATTGGGTTTTTGACCTGGCGTAGTTTTATTCTTTGTGGAGAAGGATTTGGTTTGGTTTGCATTGGACTACCCTTAGTTAACCTCCACCCTCAACACAACATACCCTCCATCATTAAACCCCACCTAACTTTTCTCTCTCCTCATTACTCTTCCATTTATTTTCTCCATCTTCTTCTTCCTTCCTCCACACAACACCCAACCTCCATAGGCAAGTGCACCTTGCCACCAAATAGGAACCCTATTTTAATTGTCCATTAGTTAGATTAGGCCATGGTGAACCACATTAGGACTTGGCATTTTGTGATTTGGAGTTTCTATTTTTCTAGATCTAAGTTTTACCCATTTTTGGATTTTTTTTGGTTTTGATCTATTAAACTTAGATTTTTGCTTGTTTTGAGGCTTCCATATGGAAGAGAATTCAATTTTACACAAGTTAGAACTTTAAAAATCTAAATTTTGTTTTGATTTGGCTAAGTTATGAGATTTGGAGTTTTTGGTGTTCTTGGGATTCTTCTCTCAGCTTGCTGGAGAAGATGATCTCGGCCAGCGCTCGTTAGCGCTGGGCCAAACCGCGCCAACACTTCCTCGGCCAGTGCTCTTTATCGTTGGGCTGACCCGCGCTCGGCGCCCTTTGGCGAACCGCGCCCTCCTCTCGCTGGAGCTCTTTAGCTCCAGCGCCTCCCCTCCCTTGGCGCGCTTGGCTCTGGCGCGACTTGGCTCCGGCGCAACTTGGCCAGCGCCAGTCGATGCTCACTTCCTAGCGCAACCCAACCCCAGCGCCAGTCACCGACCACTTCCCCATCGCCCTTTGACCCAGTGCCTTTGAACCCCAGCGCAATTCGACCCTAGCACAACCCGACCCCAGGAACCCCAGCGCAATCCGACCCTAGCGCAACCCGACCCCAGGAACCCCAGCGCAACCTACTTGCCCATGGTGGTTTGGTTGTATTTTCCTTGGGCTTGGCTTCTCTTTTGTGGATTGGAGTTTTGAGATCTTGTTCCACACAACATGGCTGTCTTGGCCCAACACGACCTGGCACGATTTTCGATGATTTGCTTATGACTAGTACGGTTTTCGTGATTTCTGTGATTTATGATCCTAGTACTTTCTGGTCTTCTTAGTAGTGACCCGATAGGGTGCGCTCTTAACTTGTAACCTATGATTCATAATTAATCTTTGTAACTGGATAACTTGATAGTGGTCCATGGTGGCGCACTCCTGACTTGTAACTTGACTTGATAATTTGATGCTGTTACGATGACGAACTTGACTCATATAACCAACTCTGATACCGTGGGTGTTCATTCTTGCTGCTTCGTGCAATCCACTTGTCTTGTCTTGTCTTACATCATGTCTAGGACGTGACTCCCTGCTTACCACGGTCAGGGATTCACACTGAATATGGATTAGGTTAATGACTAGATCAAACTATAGTTCATGGAAAATTCCCAGTCACAGGCGATCTCGTTATTTGGGCGCTTTAATGGACTTGTAGCCTGCCGACGAGTAGGGCACATTTCCAGCACACTGTCATGTGTTGCACCCTCTAAGTCACCTAAGGGTACATTGCCTCCCGGGCAATGTACCCAACCATACTCTCAACCCGCGGAAGGATAACTGGATAGTCTGCAGGGCTTGGGACTGGAAAATTTCTCATTTGCATCTTGTTTAGTAATTAGACATATGATAACCCTAGTTAGTTAAGTAGTAAGCCGTAGTATTTGCTTGGCCACTTGTGAATGGATGGTGTCCAGCCCCGTCTAAGTCTCGTCTAGTCACCGTACCTGGTTTCTCCTGAGCATGTTTGTTTTACTTATCTTTAACAATAAATGGGTAGAGACCAGGTGCTATTCAGGCGAAGGGTACAACCCCGGTCCTTGTTTGGTTAAGGGTTGCAACATGGCTCCCGGAATGGTTCCACATCCCTAGTCATTTATTGTCCTGTGGTACTCTTTATTACTTGTATTTTTCTTCTATTTCCTTATGATCTGATATGCTGGCTTTCGTTCTTATTTCATGGCCTCCTTTGTGGCACTTGCTCTTTCTGGGGTTTGACCCAGCTGGTTTTGTGTGGCCAGATTTCGGAGTAGCTCCTGAGGATCTACCGAACTTTTAGCCCAATGGTGACAACTAGACAGAACCCGGGCTACGAGTGGGTTTCCCTTTTGATTCGCTCACAACATTGTAAAATTATTCTTTTGAGGCGTTTAGCCAACGAGCACCTGTTAGCTCGATACATATTTACTTACTGTCTGCCTACGGGCTGTAATATGATTAACAAATCCTAGGTTGATTATGTATGACTGAACTCTTGCTAGTCTTGACATTTTGTACGACTAGCTTCATGATCATCCAATATGTAATGTATGGGACGCCTTGCTATTATATATTTGGTACTCTGACATCTTGTAACTATTATTACTTGCTTGAGATTGAGATAATAGGTTTGACCTTAAGAGACTGTTGGCTTGTAGTAAACCCTCATATATCTAGACAGCTGTGACCGTATAGCGAGGTGGGTTCCATTTCAATATACGTAGCTGGCTATGTACGCCCCTACTCTTCAGTATTCTAGTTCTGGGGCGTTACATGGTTTAAGTGGTGGCCCATGTAGGTCTTGTAAATCAAGATATGTGAGGGTTTACCGGATAGATGTCTCAATCAGTACTCGTCCTTGATCTCTGTTCATATCATCTGAATCCCTGGATTCTTGCCCTGATCATGTGCTTGTATCGTTGATCTATCCTGGTCCTTCATTATTGTTCCCTATGTCGTCTTCTTCAACGGCACTGTACCTGGCCCTGCCGATCAGCGAGGTGGAGCACTTCCCGTGGACCAGCAGCAACCCGGAGATCAAGCCCAGCATTCCGTAGTAGCCTCCAGAGTTGTACCTACTGGAGGAGAGCCACCAGTTCAGCCCGTCCAGCCTGCAGAGCCTGATGATGGCACCTTGGTAGGTCTCATCAGGACCTTGATAGCTTCCCAGGATCGTCGGGGCAACGCCCTGCACCAGACAGTTCAAGATGCTTTAAACAGAGGTGGTCAGCAAGGGAACCAGACGGCGAACAGCTTCAAGCGCTTGAGCCCTCCATTCTTCGACGGCAGCGAAGATGCGATTGCCACGGATGCTTGGCTTCAGGATACCAAGGTAGTTCTGGAAGCAGCTAGGACACCTGAGAATAAGAAAGTGGCGGTGGTACGCCTACAGTTGCTAGACTTAGCTCGCAGTTGGTGGGCGGCGCAGGCTGTGGGATTAGCGGCACCGGTTACTTGGGCGGTATTTAGAGAAAGATTCCAGACGAAGTATTTCGATGCTGTAGCTCGGTACGACCTGCAGACGAGGTTTACCAACTTGAAACAAGGAGGTAGGACGGTCGACGGTTATGCATCTGAGTTTTCTAGACTCAGTAGGTTTGCCCCCACCTTGGTGGCAACCGAGTTTGACAGGGCCCAGCGATTCCAGCAGGGGCTGCATTTGGAAATCTTGTTGGCAGTTGAGCAGTTCGAGCACCAGACATTCGATGCAGTATTGAGGGCAGCTAGGAGGCACGAGTACACCTTCCAGAGGATCGTGGATAGGACTGGAGGTAGGAAGCGGTCCCACAATCAGATGCACCAATCATCAGCTCCAGCCCCGGCAGCAAGGGATTTGACCATTGGAACTCCGAGGCGGGCGTCCTCAGTGACGTCGGTTCAACATTCAACCCCGATGTACCCGCAACAGCAGAAGCAGAAGCAGACTTCCGTAATGGGATGTTCTCATTGCGGGAAGCCAGGGCACGTGGTGGCAGATTATCGCAGGGTACAGGGATTGTGCCTGGCTTGTGGGGCGGCAGATCACAAGATAGGAGCCTGCCCGAATTGGGGTAGTTCATCCTCTTCCAACCTAACCAGTCCGTCGGTTAGGGGACCAGCGCCTATGCAACAGTTGTATCCGAGGCCATTGTTGTCTCAGGTCCAGGCATTTCAGCAACAGAACCAGCAGCAGTACACCCAGGCTCAAGTGCAGAACAGGCAGAGAGGTTTCTAGCAGAGAGGACCCGCAGCCAGGACAATGTCAGGCAATGATGATGACTATGAAAGAAGAGGTTGCACCAGGTGAAGTAGTGGCAGGTACTATCCTCGTCAACTCCTCTCCACCATCAGTATTATTTGATTCTGGTGCATTGCATTCATTCATGTCTGCACGATTCACAACACGGATAGGATTAGAGTCCGAGTCATTATCAGTAAGGCTCAATATAGTTACTGGTAATGGTCTTGTGGGAGTAGATCGAGTGTTTTCCTCGTGTCGGATCATAGTTAGCGGTAGAGAGTTCCCCGCTAGATTTATAGAGTTCCCTATGGCAGACTATGATGTAGTCTTAGGCATGGATTGATTGAGAAACCAGTATGCTAGAATAGATTGCCACATTGGCAGGGTTGTTTTCAGCATTCCAGGCAAGCCAGAGTTTTCCTTTTCCAGAGGCGCAGTGGAGCCATCTCCCCCAGTATTACGGATGGCAGTAGCAGCAGTACAGTTACCCCAGATAGTTGAAGAGTTTCTATATGTCTTCCCAGAAGAGCTTCTAAGGATGCCGCCAGAGCGGGAGATCGAGTTCACTATAGACTTGATCCCCGAGACGGTACCAGTATCAGAGCGAGTCTACAGGATGGCGCCTTCAGAGTTGGAGATTTTGTACAAGATGATTGAAGAACTGGGAACCAAGGGATTCATTCGTACAAGTGGATCGCCTTGGGGAGCCCCGATGCTTCTTGTGAAGAAGAAGGATGGTACGTCCAGGTTATGTGTAGATTATCGTACCTTGAACTCGATGACAATTAAGAACAGATATCCTCTCCCGAGGATAGATGACTTGTTTGATCAACTCAAGGGGGCTTCAGTGTTCTCGAAGAAAGACTTGCGATCAGGATACCACTAGATCAGGGTCAGAGAGCAGAACATTCCAAAAACAGCGTTCAGATCAAGGTATGGGCATTGGGAGTTTCTTGTTATGCCATTCGGAGCAACCAATGTGCCATCCGTATTCATGGACCTCATGAATCGCATTTTCATGCCTTACTTGGATCAGTTCGTGATCGTGTTCCTAGATGACATCCTGGTCTACAGCAAGAGCGAAGCAGAGCACGAGCAGCATCTCAGAATCATCCTTCAGACACATAGAGAGCATCAGTTGTACGCCAAGTTCAGTAAATGCGAGTTCTGGCTCGATCGTATTTCGTACTTGGGTCACATCATTACTCGAGGAGGAGTGGAAGTGGATCCCCAAAAGATTGTGGCTATCGAGACATGGCCAGTACCTAGCTCAGTGGCAGAGGTTCGCAGCTTCCTTGGATTGGTCGGCTACTACCGGCGATTCGTTCCAGATTTTGCAAGGATTTCGGCACCGATGACCCAGTTGACCCGCAAGGATGTGCCGTTCGCATGGACATCAGAGTGCCAGGAATCATTTGAGAAGTTGAAGCGAGGTTTAGTAACGGCTCCCATTCTCACACTTCCAGATGGGACCGGAGGATTCACAGTTTATTGCGACACTTCAGGGAGAGGATTGGGGTGTGTCTTGATGCAGCATGGGAAGGTAATAGCTTATGCATCACTTCAACTTCGTGATCATGAGAAGAATTACCCGACCCAGGACTTGGAACTGGCGGCAGTAGTGTTTGCGCTTAAGCTTTGGCGACACTACTTGTACGGGGACAGAGTGAAGATATTTACTGATCACAAGAGCCTGAAGTATGTTTTCACCCAGAAAGACCTTAACATGCGGCAGAGAAGGTGGCTCGAGCTACTGGTGGACTATAATATGGATTTGCAGTATCACCCAGGGAAGGCCAACGTTGTAGCAGATGCGTTGAGCAGGAGAGCCGGAGTTTATTTTCTAACGGTGCAACCAGAGTTATTGGCAGATCTTCAGAAGATGGGAATTGAAGTGGTTCTTCCTACAAACGTGGCGTTGATGGCCAGTCTACAGGTTCAGTCCAGCATAGTTGAGAGGATCCGGATGGCGCAGTCTACGGATTCCAAGATTCAGCGACTCAGAGCAGAGTGTGAGGTAGGAAGAAGACCAGAGTTGTGCATTCATGAAGATGGTACACTTCGATACGGCACTCGTCTTTGTGTATCCAGTAGAGATATCAGACAAGAGGTCATGGCAGAAGCTCACAGTTTACAATATTCTATTCATCCCGGTGGTACGAAGATGTACCGTGATATCCGTCAGCACTTCTGGTGGAATGGCATGAAGAGGGAGATAGCCCTGTTTGTCTCTCGGTGTTTGGTTTGCCAGCAGGTTAAAGCTGAACATCAGAGGTCCGCTGGACTTCTTCAACCCTTGTCGATTCCAGAATGGAAGTGGAAGCATGTGACCATAGATTTTGTGACTGGATTGCCTAGATCCCCAACTGGTCGAGATGCTATTTGGGTTATAGTTGACAGGCTCACAAAAGTGGCTCACTTTCTTCCATTCAGAGTTGGGCAGTCGACGGCTCAGCTAGCAGAGATGTACCTCAGGCAGATTGTCAGGCTTCACGGTGTGCCCGTCAGTATCACCTCGGACAGGGATTCAAGATTCACATCACACTTTTGGCGTAGCCTGCAAGAGAGTTTGGGAACTCGCCTTTAGTTTAGCTCAGCTTATCATCCGCAGACAGATGGTCAGTCAGAGCGTACAATTCGGACCTTGGAAGATATGTTGAGATCTTGTACCCTTGATTTCGGTGGTTCATGGGAGGATCACCTGCACCTGGTAGAATTCTCCTACAACAATAGTTTTCAGGCCAGTATTCAGATGTCCCCGTTCGAGGCACTGTATGGTAGGAAGTACAGATCCCCGTTAGCCTGGAATAATGTTGGAGAGAGGCAGATGCTTGGTCCAGAAATGATTGCCCAAACAGTTGGAGTGGTCAGAAGAGTCAGAGATCGCCTTCGAGTGGCCCAAGATCGCCAGCGCCATTGGGCCGATGCTCATCGGCGTCCCTTAGAGTTTGCTATCGGCGACTATGTATTCCTTAGAATCTCGCCTAACCGTGGCGTCATTTGCTTTAGCGTACGGGGAAAGCTTAGTCCTAGGTATATAGGGCTGTTCGATATCCTGGAGCGAGTAGAAAATATATCCTATCGTCTCGCTCTTCCGCCGTCGGTAAGTGAGGTGCATGATGTATTCCATGTATCCCAATTACGACGGTACATCCCGGACCCGAGCCATATCCTGGACCATTCGGAATTGGTTGTTGGTACCAACCTTTCGTATGAGGAGAGGTCCGTGTCTATATTAGACCGGAGAGAAAAGATACTCAAGAACAAGACTATTAGTTTAGTCCGTGTTGCTTGGGGTCATCACTCTCTAGGTGAGTCAACGTGGGAGCGTGATGACGACATCCGATCGCGATACCCCGACTTGTTTGACTCGTAAGGTATAATGTCTTCCTTATGCCTTATGCTTTCCATCCCTTGCTTGCATATATGATTGGTTGATTGTTTGCTTAGTGTGGCTTATTTGTGGATAGTATAGCTGGCTCTTACATCTCTAAACATCTTGATTTAAAATTCCGAGGATGGAATTCTTTTAAGGTGGGTAGAGTTGTAACGCCCGTATTTCGGAATACGTATTTTGATTAGGCTTATATGTATTTCAGACCTGTATTTTATTTTCTCAGATTTTGGCCTGTAATTATATTTTGGCTCGACTTGCGAATTTTGGTTTTCTCGTAAATTGGGTTTTTGACCTGGCGTGGTTTTATTCTTTGTGGAGAAGGATTTGGTTTGGTTTGCATTGGACTACCCTTAGTTAACCTCCACCCTCAACACAACACACCCTCCCTCATTAAACCCCACCTAACTTTTCTCTCTCCTCATTACTCTTCCATTTATTTTTTTCATCTTCTTCTTCCTTCCTCCACACAACACCCAACCTCCATAGGCAAGTACACCTTGCCACCAAATAGGAACCCTATTTTAATTGTCCATTAGTTAGATTAGGCCATGGTGAACCACATTAGGACTTGGCATTTTGTGATTTGGAGTTTCTATTTTTCTAGATCTAAGTTTTACCCATTTTTGGATTTCTTAGTTTTGATCTATTAAATTTAGATTTTTGCTTGTTTTGAGGTTTCCATGTGGAAGAGAATTCAATTTTACACAAGTTAGAACTTTAAAAATCTAAATTTCGTTTTGATTTGGCTAAGTTATGAGATTTGGAGTTTTTGGTGTTCTTGGGATTCTCCTCTCAGCTTGCTGGAGAAGATGATCTCGGCCAGCGCTCGTTAGCGCTGGGTCGAACCGAGCCAACCCTTCCTCGGCCAGCGCTCTTTAGCGCTGCGCTGACCCGCGCTCGGCGCCCTTTGGCGAACCGTGCCCCCTCTCGCTGGCGCTCTTTAGCTCTAGTGCCTCCCCTCCCATGGCGCGCTTGGCTCTGGCGCGGCTTGGCTCTGGCGCAACTTGGCCAGCGCCAGTCGCCGCTCACTTCCTAGCGCAACCCAACCCCAGCGCCAGTCACCGACCACTTCTCCAGCGCCCTTTGACCCAGCGCCTTTGAACCCCAGCGCAATCCGACCCTAGTGCAACCCGACCCTAGGAACCCCAGCGCAATCCGACCCTAGCGCAACCCGACCCCAGGAACCCCAGCGCAACCTACTTTCCCATGGTGGTTTGGTTGTATTTTTTTGGGTTTGACTTCTCTTTTGTGGATTAGAGTTCTGAGATCTTGTTCCACACAACACGGCTGTCTTGGCCCAACACGACCTGGCACGGTTTTCGATGATTTGCTTATGACTAGTACAGTTTTTGTGATTTCTGTGATTTATGATCCTAGTACTTTCTGGTCTTCTTAGTAGGGACCTGATGGGGTGCGCTCTTAACTTGTAACCTGTGATTTATAATTAATCTTTGTAACTGGATAACTTGATAGTGGCCCATAGCGGCGCACTCCTGACTTGTAACTTGACTTGATAATTTGATGCTGTTGCGATGACGAACTTGACTCATATAACCAACTCTGACACCGTGGGTGTTCATTCTTGCTGCTTCGTGCAATCCACTTGTCTTGTCTTGTCTTGCATCATGTCTAGGACGTGACTCCCTGCTTACCACGGTCAGGGATTCACACTGAATATGGATTAGGTTAATGACTAGATCAAACTATAGTTCATGAAGAATTTCCAGTCACAGGCGATCTCGTTATCTGTGCGCTTTAATGGACTTGTAGCATGCCGACGAGTAGGGCACATTTCCAGCACACTGTCATGTGTTGCACCCTCTAAGTCACCTAAGGGTACATTGCCTCCCGGGCAATGTACCCAACCATACTCTCAACCCGCGGAAGGATAACTGGATAGTCTGCAGGGCTTGGGACTGGGAAATTTCTCATTTGTATCTTGTTTAGTAATTAGGCATATGATAACCCTAGTTAGTTAAGAAGTAAGCCGTAGTATTTGCTTGGCCGCTTGTGAATGGATGGTGTCCAGCCCCGTCTAAGTCTCGTCTAGTCACAGTACCTGGTTTCTCCTGAGCATGTTTGTTTTACTTATCTTTAACAATAAATGGTAGAGACCAGGTGCTATTCAGGCGAAGGGTACAACCCCGGTCCTTGTTTGGTTAAGGGTTGCAACCTGGCTCCCGGAATGGTTCCACATCTCTAGTCGTTTATTGTCCTGTGGTACTCTTTATTACTTGTATTTTTCTTCTATTTCCTTATGATCTGATATGCTGGCTTTCGTTCTTATTTCATGGCCTCCTTTGTGGCACTTGCTCTTTCTGAGGTTTGATCCAGCTGGTTTTGTGTGACCAGATTTCGGAGCAGCTCCCGAGGATCTACCGAACTTCCAGCCCAATGGTGACAACTAGACGGAGTCCGGGCTACGAGTGGGTTTTCCTTTTGATTCGCTCACTACATTGTAAAATTATTCTTTTGAGGCGTTTAGCCGACGAGCACATGTTAGCTCGATGCATATTTACTTACTGTCTGCCTATGGGCTGTAACATGATTAACAAATCCTAGGGTTGATCATGTATGACTGAACTCTTGCTAGTCTTGACATTTTGTACGACTAGCTTCATGATCATCTAATATGTAATGTATGGGACGCCTTGCTATTATATATTTGGTGCTCTGACATCTTGTAACTATTATTACTATCTTGAGATTGAGACAATAGGTTTGACCTTAAGAGACTGTTGGCTTGTAGTAAACGCTCATATATCTAGACAGCCGTGACCGTATAGCGAGGTGGGTTCCATTTCAATATACGTAGCTGGCTATGTACACCCCCGCTCTTCAGTATTCTGGTTCTGGGGCGTTGTTACGACCCGCACCCATTTTTTTTACGGAGACGAAACGTGTCCAAGCCAGCCTACGCCGCAGTGTCGGCGGTAGAACGCTGTCACGGCCATGAAGATCAAAATCACAAATAATGCTCATTCACATAATTAATTTAATTTACAAAGATCACAAGTTTTACATTTGTAGAAAAACATAAACTTGTACAAATAAATGAATGACTACAACTCAACTATCTATCTAGTCTCTAAGCTTTTGTCTGCAATATTCCCGTCACTCCCCAAGCTAAGTGAATCCACGGCTAACCTGAAAATGTTGGTTTCCAGTCAGGAATGGAACGAGCACAATTCACTGAATGCAATTTCAAATAAAGAAAATGACTATAAGACAAGGGTTAGGCATTAATCATGAGTTTTGAAAATAACAGTAAAGCCGTGAGAAAATCAGTAGTAAAAAAATAGACCAATATACTTTCCACCGTTAGAAGTACCTTTGACATGTGATCGGTCTGAGGTGCTACACCGCACGGTCTACGATATCTACTTGCAGAATATAAACACTGTCTACGATGTCTACTGCAGAAAATAAGCACTGTCTACGATGTCTACTGCATAAAATAAACAATGTCTACGAGATCTACTGCATAAAATAAACAATATTTACGAGATCTACAATGTCTACGATATCTACAATGTCTACGATATCTACAATGTCTACGATATCTACAATGTCTACGGTCTGATCACACATCCTTGGTACTTCTCATCCCTGACTCAACAATTTATAATAGAGTATAAAAATCACATAACCAATGACTAATCAATGAAATATAGTAAAGATCAATATCGAAATGCAGACAATAACTGTACTCGCCTGTGGTCCTGTGCTGGTGAAACCGATGATCCAAATCACTCAACATGCCACAATAGTCAAAACCCGTACAACAGTCCCCGGAAGCTGAAATAGACAATACCAATGATCTCAGAATAGTCCAATTAGCTAGGATTGCCTGTCCTTAAGTCCAATTCTGGACACAGGAGCAAAACGATAATTTCGGGCCAAAACGGTGTCCGTCGTTGGACCCCCTTTGTACCGAAAAACGTGCCAGAGTCAACGATCTCTAAAGTCGTCAAACTACATGTCTACGGATCCAGTTTTTCCGATACGAACCCAACCGTATGTCCAAAGTTGGATTCCGGCGGACCGTGCACAAAATCGCCCATTGAGTGGGACTGTGGGGCCCGCAAAACGACGATTTTATCAACGGTCTCAGAATCAGACCAAACTTGGCATGCAGGACCAAAAAAATGATATGGTCCTGTTGGCGCAAGTTTCGTCTCGATCTGACGAGTGTACACAAAGTAATTGGAGAATTTGCAAAGTGCACGATACGGTAAATTTTGACGGATATGCATCAAATTCGTCGCGCACACGCGACCAATTTGAATTCCGTCAAAGCCCACACGACCACGAAACCGTTACGCAGCTTTCGATGCTTTCGATTCGCAACCACGTCGTCCGGATTGGCATGACGCACGTTGTGTGGAACAATTTCAATATTTTCAAAACAGGTTTTTGGTCAACTTCGGAATCCGATTTCTCGGCACGTAGTCGATGAAATCAAATTCCGTAAAAAAGGTTGTGAAGCCCTACATGTTGTCAAAAAGTGTCTTCAAATGGTTTTTCTAATATTGGACTGGATTGATCGGGAACGATCCTCGAACATGGGGGTTTGGGCTGAACTAGGTTCTATTTTTGGACAGATTTTCCTCCGACTTTGCGTCGGTTTCTCGACCAATCTATGGCAGTTACCTACAAACTACTTGGACAAGATTAAAAAGGGTTATATTGGGTTCAAACCTGAACAAACGGTTCGACGATTCGTCACCCGTGCGTGGAGAAAACTCCTCGTGAAGTGAGCTTCAAACGCCGCTGCTGCCGTTACCGTTTGGGTTGTACACGCGCGAGCGCGCTGTCGTTGCCTCCTCCGGCCAGCGGCCGGCCACCCTGACGGCGGTGCGGGGCCGCACACGTGCGCGCGGGGGGGGGGGGGGCGCCCAGGTGGTGGCGTCGGGTTGCGTGTGATTTCGTTAGGGTTTGGAGTCACAACTCCTCTCGTACAAATGTATATATATACAACCGAGAACTGCTCGGTCTCTCGGTTTCGTGGGGAACAAAGCCCAGCTCGGGCTGCTCAGTCCTGAGCGGTGGGCTCGGCTGGGTTAAGTCCTGGGCCGTGGGGTTTTCTGAGATCGGGCTGAGAAAGGGGTTATGGGTTAGTTAGGTTGGGCTTGGGTTCAAGGGAAACTGGGGTCGCTGGCTTGTGGTTTGATCGGGTGTGCCTCTGTTGGGCTCGCATGGGGGAAAGAATACTCAGCTGGCTGTGAGCATAAGGGAGGGCTCGGGAAAAGCCTGGCTGCTTCTCCTTCTGCTTATTCTTTCCTCTCTCTTTCTTTTTCTTTTATTAATAAAACTATATCTATACACCCATAAATATATACTACTAACACTATAATAAAAATATTATAACAATAATATAATAAGACTAATATAATGATAATAATATAATAAGAATAATATAGTGATAATATTCTAATAAGAATAATATAATGAGAGTATTTCTATTTCCTAAATTTTCTATTTCAGATAGTAATTCGATATTCCTATATATGCACCTACACATGTATAATAAGGATAATATAATAATAACAATAATAATAACAAGAGTAATATAATAATAACAATAATGATAATAATAATAATAATAATAATCAACTACAATGTCCACTAGGAGTTCTTGGTGAACATCTTATTTCCCATCTTTATTTGGCCCTAGAACTTCGTACAATTACTCGAAAACACCATTTAAATAATAATAAAAATAATATTTCAAAATTTTTGTGGAGGAAAGCTATAAATCTACCCACCTTAAAAATAATTTCGTCCTCGAAATTCCAGTTCATAACTATTTCTTAAAATTTAAGTCAACTATTACCTTAATCTCCTCAACTTAATTCCTCAAAAATATTTTATATCCCCTCTTTGCCATTTTGTAACTATGAAACCCCGAGGACTTCTACCCACCTTTGAACACACTACTCCCGTAAAGCTACGTCACTAAAACTTTACAATCCTCTGACTATTTGCTAACCTTGCTACCAATAGATATTTACTGTATACAGCCTCTATTATCCTCTCATACCCTTCAAACAATCCAAACTTTAACAAGCAACATATTTACACAAGTAGCTAAAAAAATATTGATAAATTCTAATAGGCATGACCATATGTCGCTCTGAAATAGTAAGGACAGGAAGCTAAGTGTGAATAATCGAAGGCAATTATGAGTTTTAAGAGCGGTAGAGGGTATCCAATGATACAAATAGCAGAAACGTTTATGAACCGTTGACTTATCTGCTAGATGGGCTACTCTAGTCCAGTCGCTTGCTAAATCGAAGAACCCTTCGTTTCTTAGAGTGGCCTGCAATCCGTGCAATACAGAAGTCCCGTTCTCGAATTTAATCCAACAGTTCCATAATAGGACGAAATTTGAGGAATCAAGATTGTGATCTTCTCGTGGTTATTTAAACACATGTGCAAGGGATAAAATACAATACAAGATCGTATCACGACTTCTAGGTAGATGGAATAAGGGTCACGAAATAACTTCACATCCTAAGAGATGGAGACTACCTAATAGGTGTAGGGACCTATTTCAATTAGTTCGGTTTTATAGTCTGAAAGGTGGTATGTAGGGATGGGTTCTGCTGGTTCTTAATGTGTTCCCCATTCGGACATCTCTCACTGGTAGGATGAACCCGTGATTTCAGTCTATATTGACGGGACAAGATCCCAACTATTTCTACTAGGTTAGGGTAACCTAATATAGATTTCACCCAAGTGGTCGAGCTAGTTGCCAGTCTGGTTGGTTAGCTAGGTTCCTAAGTCCAAAATGCGCCTTTAGTGACTTTTGTGTTTAAGTAGCACGTGAGGCCTCAATTGAGTGGCACACTAGTGGCAGGTACGTAGTGGACTTCAGATAGATCACCACCATATATTGGGTCGAAGGAAATGGGGAAGTGGTTAAGGCTCTAATGGAGGTTGGAAAGTATACTAGTACTATGGTAAAGGTTATAACTAGTCCTTTTAACCTGAAAGTCATACCCCAAAAATAGAGTACAAGGGGACGAGTTTGAGTGGGACATGATATACCTAGATGAAGATGGACTCGTCTAGTTCTTACGTATGAAATTTATTGGAAGATAACAGCTGGTCTCGTGCTTCGAATATTAATGACACGGCCGGGGACACAAAATGATCTAAATGGAAAGTGGGAGTCCATAGGGCACTAACTATCATTCTAATGAAAATTTGTTCTAATCAATCGGCGATCTTCGTATATCCTAAAAGTTTTAGAAGGCTTACAGTCGACCCACCTTAGGAGTTAGGACATGGTCTTGGGAATAATGAGGTTAAGAGAATTTCAAAGTCCGGATATTGTACCTCAATTCTTGGTAATAAAGAATAAGGCACGGCGTAACGGAATACGGTAGATATGGTCAAGTCAAGGGTCGTTCCTCAATGATTGGAAAACGAGTGGGTACTAAGGCACATGGTCGATAAAATAGAATGACCTACTCGTCCACCGTATTCAAGAGTTATCGACGGGGTAACCAACTCTAAGGCACATCATAAGAAAAGAATTCTAACAGTTGAGCCGTGAATTTCTATTTGTGTTAAGCCTGCCAGACTATTGTCACAACAGTTCTAGGGGTATGGCTTAAGGGTTACTAGTTACAGCAAGCTCAAAGCAAATAATTATAGGCTCACAACAATTGGTTTCTTGAGGATAGATAGTCTCTAGGTTGGCATTTCTACTAAGGGTAAAACCCTACTCATTCTCAAATTCAGATGGCTTGAAAGTCCCGATAACAGTTCGGGGTCGAGAGGAGAACGAGTAACTCAATCACATGGCTGGCTGACGATAACTACCCTCGTGTATACAACTACCATAGCCATGGGAATACTCGGTATCTCTCTACCAATTACGAGCTTCTGTCTTCCAAATCAGTGAAAGACAAAAACAATAAAGAGTTCAAGAAAGATGTTATTGAGTACAATCACGTGATCCAAAGGCGAACGTATAATTCAAGAGGGATTGTCAAGGCAGTCGCGGATGAGATCCTATATACCTATATATCTCCATCCACGTAGTATAATTTACGAAGAGCGAACCAAATGCATCATGGTTGATCAGACCATAATACACTGATTCTGATTAGACAATAAGTTAGCATGCGTTCCCACTAAACATATGCCTCGAATCAAGCTCGAGAACAGAGTGAGCTTGCAAAACTAAGCTGTAACAGCAGCGTTTGTTAAGATAGTTGAATACAATTATGCGAGATTTTTGAAGGAAGACACAAGTAGTTCGAGTTTGTGAGAAGCGAAAACTCACCTGGGGTTCTTGCTTATACAGTCATCCCACTTTCTTCTTATCATCCTTAAGGCCTTGGTCGACTAATGGTTTATGGACTTCTGAATTCTACGTTCTAGTAAACCTATTAGTGTTAGTCAATTTCCTCGTCAATAGATCACAAGAACCACGGATTACTAGGTCGAGAGACATGCTATCCATCCTGCAGAACTTCCGCTAGAATTAGCCTTGGGTCTTATGGGACATACAGGACACCGTCCTATCCTCTATAGTATCCTTAATTTGTAATCACGTCTGAAGTCATTTCACCGAGGACTACGCCTCGCCCGTAAAATCGGGCTGTGGTAAACCCTTGGTTCCGTGACTCAGAGGTAATATCCTATCAGATACTCTACCTGTCACAAGGGTAACTACGATCAAAGAGGACCACTACCATAGGTTTTAATAACATTCTATTACCTATTTTTCTTAAACAGATTCCAACTCTAGGGGTCGTGTCTCGCCAGTGCGCTGCTGGCTGTAGTGAGTTCAAAGTCTCCATAATTTAAATAATTGGCGACAGTGCGCTGCTGTCCTGCCATTATGAGTTAACTAACCTTCCTTTAACTATATCTGAAAATATTCATGAGCTTCTAGAGAATCGAATGAGTTGACCATGAACTAGAGCGTAAGCATTTGTCCTGTCAGTCACAACCCTTAACATAAAGGATTGAACAGGAAAGAAATATCTGGGGACAAAAGAAATACATTATTCTAATATCTATTCTATGTGTAATCAAACCACAGAGGAAAACTTTTGGATCAAAACTAACTTGAGGTTCATCAATGAATATCATAAAAATAATAACTCTTAGGGCAAAAATAGGAACTAACTAGGCAATTTGACTAAGGTATGAGAATGATATCTAAGAGGCAAAGAGAAGGAATTAAATAATTCATCTACGTTAGATCATAGCTCTAGGAAGCCCTGTCTCACTAGTTGAACAATCTATCCACATTGGACCATATCGTCCTATCAAGAGGAAATAGTGTACCTATGGGGATCTGACAAACTATCAATATTAATACTCCTCAGCTAAATTGCATGGCCTAAACTACCCATCGGTAAATTTGTTTAAGGGACTCCTAGTCCTAGTCATTCTCGTAAATTAAATTAATTTCTAATTCGTGAATGAGCATTTCCTAGTCGCAGGCTCACAATAGTACCACTAACTTAAGTACTATCACGAGTTTGTATTATTTGCAAAGACGGACCTGCATGGGCCACCACAAAAACTTGTCACGACCCGCACCCGTTTTTTTTACGGAGATGAGACGTGTCCAAGGCAGCCTACGCCGCAGTATCGGCGGTAGAACGCTGTCACGGCCATGAAGATCAAAATCACAAATAATGTTCATTCACATAATTAATTTAATTTACAAAGATCACAAGTTTTACATTTGTAAAAAAACATAAACTTGTACAAATAAATGAATGACTACAACTCAACTATCTATCTAGTCTCTAAGCTTTTGTCTGCAATATTCCCGTCACTCCCCAAGCTAAGTGAATCCACGGCTAACCTGAAAATGTTGGTTTCCAGTCAGGAATGGAATGAGCACAATTCACTGAATGCAATTTCAAATAAAGAAAATGACTATAAGACAAGGGTTAGGCATTAATCATGAGTTTTGAAAATAACAGTAAAGCCGTGAGAAAATCAATAGTAAAAAAATAGACCAATATACTTTCCACCGTTAGAAGTACCTTTGACATGTGATCGGTCTGAGGTGCTACACCGCACGGTCTACGATATCTACTTGCAGAATATAAACACTGTCTACGATGTCTACTGCAGAAAATAAGCACTGTCTACGATGTCTACTGCATAAAATAAACAATGTCTACGAGATCTACTACATAAAATAAATAATGTTTACGAGATCTACAATGTCTACGATATCTACAATGTCTACGATATCTACAATGTCTACGATATCTACAATGTCTACGGTCTGATCACACATCCTTGGTACTTCTCATCCCCGACTCAACAATTTATAATAGAGTATAAAAATCACATAACCAATGACTAATCAATGAAATATAGTAAAGATCAATATCGAAATGCAGACAATAACTGTACTCGCCTGTGGTCCTGTGCTGGTGAAACCGATGATCCAAATCACTCAACATGCCACAATAGTCAAAACCCGTACAACAGTCCCCGGAAGCTGAAATAGACAATACCAATGATCTCAGAATAGTCCAATTAGCTAGGATTGCCTGTCCTTAAGTCCAATTCTGGACACAGGAGCAAAACGGTAATTTTGGGCCAAAACGGTGTCCGCCGTTGGACCCGCTTTGTACCGAAAAATGTGCCAGAGTCAACGGTCTCTAAAGTCGTCAAACTACATGTCTACGGATCCAGTTTTTTCGATACGAACCCAACCGTATGTCCAAAGTTGGATTCCGGTGCGCCGTGCACAAAATCGCCCGTTGAGTGGGACTGTGGGGCCCGCAAAACGACGATTTTATCAACGATCTCAGAATCAGACCAAACATGGCATGCAGGACTAGAAAAATGATATGGTCCTGTTGGCGCAAGTTTCGTCTCGATCTGACGAGCGTACACAAAGAAATTGGAGAATTTGCAAAGTGCACGATACGGTGAATTTTGACGAATACGTATCAAATTCGTCGCGCACACGCGACCAATTTGAATTCCGTCAAAGCCCACACGACCACGAAACCGTTACACAGCTTTCGATGCTTTCGGTTCACGACCACGTCGTCCGGATTGGCGTGACGCACGTCGTGTGGAACAATTTCAATGTTTTCAAAACAGGTTTTTGGTCAACTTCGGAATCCGATTTCTCGGCATGTAGTCGATGAAATCAAATTTCGTAAAAAAGGTTGTGAAGCCCTACATGTTGTCAAAAAGTGCCTTTAAATAGTTTTTCTAATATTGGACTAGATTGATCGGGAACGATCCTCGAACATGGGGGTTTGGGCTGAACTAGGTTCTGTTTTTGGACAGATTTTCCTCCGACTTTGCATCGGTTTCTCGACCAATCTATGGCAGTTACCTACAAACTACTTGGACAAGATTAAAAAGGGTTATATTGGGTTCAAACCTGAACAAACGGTTCGACGATTCGTCGCCCGTGCGTGGAGAAAACTCCTCGTGAAGTGAGCTTCAAACGCCGCTGCTGCCGTTACCGTTTGGGTTGTACACGCGCGAGCGCGCTGTCGTTGTCGCCTCCGGCCAGCTGTCGGCCACCCTGACGGCGGTGCGGGGCCGCACGCGTGTACGCGGGAGGGGGGGTGCCCAGGTGGTGGCGTCGGGTTGCGTGTGATTTCGTTAGGGTTTGGAGTCACAACTCTTCTCGTACAAATGTATATATATACAACCGAGAACTGCTCGGTCTCTCGGTTTCATGGGGAACAAAGCCCAGCTCGGGCTGCTCAGTCCTGAGCGGTGGGCTCGGCTGGGTTAAGTCCTGGGCCGTGGGGTTTTCTGAGATCGGGCTGAGAAAGGGGTTACGGGTTAGTTAGGTTGGGCTCGGGTTCAAGGGAAACTGGGGTCGCTGGCTTGTGGTTTGATCGGGTGTGCCTCTGTTGGGCTCACGTGGGGGAAAGAATACTCAGCTGGCTGTGAGCATAAGGGAGGGCTCGGGAAAAGCCTGGCTGCTTCTCATTCTGCTTATTCTTTCCTCTCTCTTTCTTTTTCTTTTATTAATAAAACTATATCTATACACCCATAAATATATACTACTAACACTATAATAAAAATATTATAACAATAATATAATAAGACTAATATAATGATAATAATATAATAAGAATAATATAGTGATAATAATCTAATAAGAATAATATAATGAGAGTATTTCTATTTCCTAAATTTTCCATTTCAGATAGTAATTCGATATTTCTATATATGCACCTACACATGTATAATAAGGATAATATAATAATAACAATAATAATAACAAGAGTAATATAATAATAACAATAATGATAATAATAATAATAATAATCAACTACAATGTCCACTAGGAGTTCTTGGTGAACATCTCATTCCCCATCTTTATTTGGCCCTAGAACTTCGTACAACTACTCGAAAACACCATTTAAATAATAATAAAAATAATATTTCAAAATTTTCGGGGAGGGAAGCTACAGGCGTTACAACGTGTCATGTTCTCTAAATCCACAACAACTCACACTACGATAATGGTAGTCACCTTCGCATGACATACATAATAACATTGGCAATCTTATCCAAATTAATATTCATATTATATCGGGATCCAATTAGCAAACTATTGACATGTCATGTTTTCTAAATCACAACAAATCACATTACGATAATGATGGTCACATTTCATATTACATCGGGATCCACAACTCACATTATGATAATGGTGGTCACCTTCACATTACAAAACTTAAATGACAACACAATCTTGACGTACGTAACGACTAACGACCATGGATGTGCCATTAAGTTGGCTAATACGGTGCACATGTGGATGCATGGGGTCACATCCCTGTCACCTTTAAAAGAAAATGGAGGCTCACAAACGTCTATCACAATATACTAAAATATCTAACATTGTTTGTTTGGCTACTACTATAATTTATTCCGCCAATAAAATCTAACTATGACAAATAATAACTAAATAGATACCATCGTAAATATCTTCGTGTATTGTCTGTACAAATTTTGATTAGGTAATGCCAATACTTGTAATTACTATGTAACACTAATGAAAGTAAGACGACTACATGGCTAATATCTCGACATTATGTAAATCACGATATATTAACATTAGAAATCTAAAATTTTGTTTATGTTGTAACTCATATGTCTCTACACATTCTTGTAACCTACATGACCTTTGGCCCTTCGTTTCTTCATAACCCCAACCTCTCTCCCTATATAAAGAGAGGTTGGAATAGCTTGTAAATGTGCACTTGTGTGGTTGATAATATACGAGAAAGCTTTGTCTCCGTGTGTTTGAGCTTTTGCCTTACGACACGTTATCAGCACGATGCTCGTGCAACGCCGGAAACCCGACGTACCGCTCGCCTCGACGTCCGCCGACCGTTGCCCCGTGCGTATCCCGTCGCTCGTCGTCGATCCCGCGTATCCGCAATCGTTTTCTTACTTTCTTCCACCATAAGGTAAGAAAGGTAAAAAAAATTGTTAATATATCTATAATTGTTATCTAGTATATCCAATTTTTGTGACAATCTTGATTTGGAATGTCCGTGTTGCATCGGATAGATGTCCCACACGTATACCCAAGATGTTGTTGATTTTTTTTCTTAAGTGTCTATGTTTTTTTTTGGTTCATGCCAATTCATCCTATGGAAAGTTTTCTTTAATCGTATATATAGATCTTTCCGAGTTGGGTTCATGTGTCCATTGCATTTTAGTAGTAGACATTTGTGATGGCTGATTTGTACTAATACAAAACAAATAGCAAACAAACATGCATAAAGACTCTTTAGGAGTAACTGATATACATGACTATTTAGGAGTAACTTGATCTTAATGTACATGATTATTCAAGAGTCACTTCACTCAAATAGTTTGTGCATAAAGGATTAATATATAAACTTATCATTTTTCAAGTTGGAATATTTACTCTGTACAAATTCTTCATATTATATATCTAATAGAAACGTACACTGTTAAATATTTATTACTGTTAAATTTATATATTTGTTGTAACTCATAGTAATCCTTCATGTTCCTTGCTTATGATTTTTAACTTTGCTATAATCTAGCCTTTAGCATACTAGTTTTAAAAAAAAACATATTTGTTAGTTAATTTCTGAGGAAATAAATTTTTGATAGCAAATTTTCATGTAGAAAAAGAAATTTAGATGCTAACATTTTTTTTTGGTAATGATGGATTTGGAGAGCCCCGGCGAGCAACTCAGTGCCATCTGCGCCCGACAAGCACCTAAGTAGCATTTTTTTATGTTGCTCAGTGAATTATTATAACAGATGGGTAGTAAAAAATTGTATTTTTTTCTAGCTATTTTTTGGCGTCGCTTCATTAGACGTCGGAAAAATAGTTGACATTTTTTTGGTGCCGCTTGCTTAGGCACCAATTCTTTTGTGTGCTGTTGCTTGCTTATGTTGTACATTTTTTTTTGCGTAATTACAAAAAAAAACAAACTTGAAAATTTGAAAATTAGTTTTGGCTACATAAACAAATTCTGGCACCGCCAAATTTGGGCCTTCCAAAATAATATTTTTGGCTAATTTTTTTTTTTCAAAAGGCAACGCTCATTTTGAGCACGCACTAAATTGTCACCTATTTTGCACTGTTCACAAATAGTGTGAATTTCTTGAAAAAAAATCTTATTTATTCTTACATTTGAAAAAAAAATTACGAAGTCTCTCCGAATAGGCTCACCTATTTGGGTATGATGTCAGAAAGAACTTGGGGCTTGGTTCTTAAGAGGTCCTCGGTGATCCTCCTCCCTCATTTTCCCGCCTGGTCATATTCACGTAGAGCTACTGAAAGGGGTTGACCGAATATTTTTTTGTTCAAATTGTATTTATAATTATGCATTTTTACAAGAAACTAATTGAAATCTCTATATCGGCCCGTCGATCGATATAAGAAAAAGTTTTAAAACAAAAATTGTTTTTTCAAAACCGTTGGTTTTATTTACGATTGTTTGTTGTTACTTATACAAACCAAATCCATATAAACCTGTCGTTTTATATGTTGACTGATCAAGATTTTTTCTCCTGTTGTAGAAAAATGTCGATCAAGATTAATTTTCCCATCCTTGAAGCCTCTGGCAAGAACTACTTGGACTGGACGCAAGACATCCAGAACCATCTAGATGCGCAGGGCCTCTTGGACGTCATCTATAACGAGGAAGAGCGTAAAGTGGAAGTCACTCGCTCAATGAACGCCAAAGCGATGATTCTATTCCGCAGGCATTTATCTGACGCCATGAAGTCAGAGTTCATTGAAATCTCCTCGCCGAAGACGCTATGGGACTCTCTGAAAGAGCGCTTCGACCACCAGAAGACCATATGGCTACCTGAAGCACGCCATGACTGGTTGAACCTGCGCTTCCAAGACTTCAAGAGTGTAACTGATTACAATAATGAAGTCTGCAGGATTCGATCACTTCTCCAATACTGCGATGAGATATTAACCGACAGTGATCTTTTGGAGAAAACATACACCACATTTCCTTCCGCTGACAACTTGCTCCAGAAGCAATACCGTCAGTCTAAGTTCACCAAGTTTCCCGAGCTCATCACCCAGCTTTTACTAGACGAGAAGAACAGTCTCATTTTAATGAGAAACAACAATTCTCGTCCTGCTGGAACAAAGACAATTCCAATGCCTGATGCAAACGCTCTCCGTGGACCAAATCCACGGAAGAAACGAGACAAGGGCCAGTCGTCCCAACCAAGGAACAGAGGCGAGTTTAAGTCTCGCCACCCAAAGCGAGGTTCTAACAAGAACCAAGGACCTTTGACTCCTAGGCAGTCTCATGGTAAGAACCAACGGGCCAGTCGTCCCAAAGCGAGAGTGGAAGGCCAAGCACCTACTCTCTGCTACAAATATGGTGCTTATGGTCATATGCAACGGACTTGCAGGGCGACCCCCCAAGAAGTTAATAACTATCACAAGGGGCGCCGGGCCGAAGCAAATCTGGTCAACGAGTGCGAAAATCTAAATCTTGAGACTCCCGATTTTGTAGCAGAAATGGAAGAATAAATCTCCATTTTCTCTCTATATTTGATTTAAGTCATAAAACTTTTGGTGGTTTGTATTTTCTGTTTTCTCGATAAATTAAAGTTCTATTTCGAGCACTTTCCTCAAACGTGTGACAAACTTTAATTTTCTTTACTTATAGGCATGGACCACGGGATAGTGGATTGTCTGGTTGATAGTGGAACGACTCACACTATCTTGAGAGATAAATCATACTTTATCTCCTATACGCCTAAAGTAACCTCAGTGACAACCATTTCGGGACCCTCAACCCTTGTTCAAGGTTTTGGCCAAGCCCGTTTTTCGTTGTCCAATGGTACTCCCGTTGAAGTATCAGAGGCCTTATATTCTCCAAGGTCCAGTCGTACCTTACTGAGTTTTAAGGATATTCGAGAAAACTGATTTCATGTTAAAACTACTCGAGAACATGGCTTCGAGTATCTTTTCATTACCTCCACTCAGTACGGCCAAAAGCATATCTTGGAGAAGTTGAAATATCTTTCAAGTGGTTTGTATCTCACTACGATACAACACATCGAGAGTAATCTCATCATTCGCCGAGTGCCAGTTGATGAGAGGACTTTTATGCTATGGCATGACCGGCTGGGTCATCCGGGTCAAAATACGTACATCACATGGGCATCCTCTTGGAGGAAAGAATTTCGTTATAAATCGGAAAAGTCTATGCCAAGCCTGCTCGATTGGGAAGAGGAATCTCAAGCCACTCTATGTGAAACCTACGAGATTGGTTTTCCAATTCCTTGAGAGAATTCATGGAGATATTTGTGGACCAATCCAACCAACATACGGACCATTTAAATACTTCATGGTTTTGGTTGATGCATCGACTAGATGGTCACACGTAGTGTTGTTGTCCATCCGAAACGCAGCGTTTCCTAAACTCCTCGCCCAGATCATTAAGTTAAGGGCTCACCATCCGGATTATCCGATAAAGTCTATTAGACTTGATAATGCCGCGGAGTTTACATCGAAGACTTTCGATGACTATTGCATGACTTTGGGAATAAATCTTGAATACCCTGTTGCGTATGTTCATACCCAAAATGGCCTAGCGGAAGCTTTTATAAAGCGACTGCAAGTGATAGCGCAGACCTTGGTTATGCGCACCAAACTCCCACTATCTGCATGGGGCTATGCAATTTTGTATGCTGCAAATTTGGTCCGTCTGAGGCCCATGGCCACCCAACCACTTTCTGCGTACCAGCTGGTTACTGGATGTGAGCCTGACATCTCATATTTACGCGTGTTTGGGTGCCTAGTCAATGTTCCAATTGAGCCGATAAGGCATTCAAAATTTGGACCTCAGAAGCGACGGGGAATATATGTCGGTTATAACTCCCCGTCCATTATTCGCTATTTAGAGCCCTTGACAGGTGATCTCTTTACCGCGAGACACGCGGATTGTGACTTTGATGAGGTAATCTTCCCGTCGTTAGGGGGAGAAATGCACGCTAATGTTGATGAGGAACGACGTGAATTAGCGTGGCATGTGCCCGCTGTTGCTCATCATGATCCCCCCTCTGCACATAGTGATAAGGAAGTGTAGAGGATTTTAGGTCTGCAAGATATTGCAAATCAAATGCCAGACGCATTTAGCGACCTAGCAAAAGTCACAAGATCAATTATACCTGCTGCAAATGTGCCTGCAAGGATAGACGTCCCTGAGAGACGCCATGTTCCTATGAAACAAGTTGCTCCGGTCGAACCCGCCGAGCAAAGGACGCTGCCATCGGCCGTCCAGTCTGCCGCTATTCCCAAGAAGAAGGGAAGACCGGTTGGTTCCAAAGATGTTCTGCCCCGGAAGCGGAGAAATCTTGTTAAAAGCGTTTTGCCACATGAGATCATTAAGGATCACGGCGATGTATTAGAAGAGCGCGTTCCAGATGAAATGCCTATTCCTAATCATGTCGATAACCTCGAAATATCCGTCCAGTATGCTAGCTTAGACGATATTTTAAAGCGAAACGAAACTGTCATCGATGATGTGTTCATATACTAAGTGGCCACTGACATTATGAATAATGATGACATGGAACCTCGTAGTGTTGCCGAGTGTCAATGACGAACGGACTGGTCACAATGGAAACAAGCAATCCAGGTGTCACGCCCCAGAACCAGAATACCGGAAAGCGCGGGCAGACATAGCCAGCTACGCAATCCCAAAGTACGTTAATACTCTGAAATCACGTATAAGCTGTCAAGACATGGGGGTTACTCTACAAGCCATCAGTCAATCCTATGGTTTAACAATCCTAGGTATCTCAATCACAGGCAATTATACAAGAGCAAGTAGTACGATCATCATACATACACTAGTAAGGCGTCCCGAACCATATATACATGACTGATCATGAAGCCAGTACCACAGAACTGATGACTAGCCAGAGTATTAGTCGTACATGATAAGGACTAGCTATAGTCTAGAATACACATATCATGTTTATGCCCGTTGGCTACAATATCAAGGAAAATACCAAAACACGAGCTAAACACGTGCTCGGGGCTAAACGTTACAAGAGGAGAATTTACATATCAGTGGAAGAATGAAAAAGAAACCCACTGAGGCACTCTGGTGCTCCGGCTGGTCACCGTCGAGTAGATGGTGCGGTAGATCCTTCGGGCTCTTCTATTAGAACCTGGCCATGCAAAACCAGTGGGGTCAGACCCCAAATAGCAAGTACCACAAAGGAGGCCGAACTATGAACTTAAAACCAGCAATCATAGGCAAACAACAGGGAGAGAAAGCAATAAGTAAAGGAGGATCGAGATTCGTGCAGTACCAATGCACTTATCCCGAACATAGGGAGACAGTAAGTAAATCATCATTTGACATAAAGTAAACTGGAGAACATGTTAAATAAATAGAATTGGGAAGGTGATATACGATGAGATAACCATGGGACTATTCAGATAATCAGGTTACAACCCGTAAACCAAACAAGGACCGGGGTTGTAACCCTTCGTCTGAACAGAACTTGGTTTCTCCCACCATTTATCGGCAGGATAAAATAAGAAATCAGGACATGTAACAATCATGTACAAGATCAAGACGAGACTAGACAGATTAAACTCTATCCAACATTCACGGCCAAGCAAGAAGTACGGCTTGATACTTTAACTAACTAGGGTTATCACAAGTCTTAGTTACTAGCAATATGTAATGAGATGTTCCTCCAGCCACAAGCCCTGCAGCTAATCCAGGTTATCCAGGCGACTAAGATTCATTAAGCAGTTATCAATAATCATGTGCCCCACACGACGGTGGGCTGGAAATGTGCCCTACTCGACGGCAGACTACGAGTCCAAACAATTGTGGCCGGGATAACGGGATCGCCTGTAACTGGAGAAATCTCTTATGACTACTGAATTATTCTAGTTATTAGCCTTAGTAAATTTTAGTGGGTACCCCTGACCGTGGTACTCAGAGGTCCCTGTCCTAGACATGATGCAAGACAAGACGGGTTCATTTGTACAAGCACAATCGTCCACGGTGTCTAGGCCATTCAATCTTGTCGTGTCAAGCTAGCCGTCGCAACAGCCTTTGGGATATATCATGTCAGTTCACTGTCAAGAGTGCGCCACGTCGGGCCACTATCAAGAATTATCATGTCAAGTTATCTTGTCCAGTTCATCATGTCAAGTTCATTTCAAGAGTGCACCACTACGGGTCATTGTCGTGTCATGCCATTTATCAAGGAAGGAAAAAACTTGCACAATTAAATAATAATATATATATATATATAATATATTCTTGAAGCCAAGGAGAAACTCTACAACTTTCATGTTGGGAGTGGAAAGAAATTCGGACCACAATTCACGCAAATAAGACATTTAAACAATCAAAGTGGGACCCATGCGGTCCAAAAGAGGGAGAACATGCATGCGGCCAAAGAGAGTGGGAGGCCACCCATGCGGCTCCGAAATTATTTAAATGAAATCAGTCAAACATTTAAGGCCAGCAAGCCATATGCGGCTAGCATACAATTGTGCGCGCGACCAAAAGTGGGAGGGACCCCATGCGGCCAAGAAAGTAGAAGACCATCCATGCGGCCAGAAAACAATAAATAGGCCATAAGATCAGATAAGACAAAAGACAGTGGGACCCTCATTAAATGCAAACTCCCACTTCAGCAAGCAAGTCAACTAAAGGAAGCTATGTGGGACCCCCCACAATTAATGCAATAAGAAAAGGTTCACGTGAACCATTTAAATATTGGTTCACGTGGCCAAGCAATGATGACATATATATATATATATATATATATATATATATATATATATATATATATATATATATATATATATATATATATATAAAATATCCTGCAAATACATGCAGCTCAATAGAAGCCATGCGATCCAATATTAAATTCAAAGTCCAAAAGTACAATGGCCATACTGCCAGCAAGTGGGAAGAGGCCATGCAGCCAACACACATTTGATTGGTCAACAAATAATTCCATGCGGCTCAGTAATTAATTGAAAGGCATGCGGCTGAGCTATAAACAAGCATGCAAGCAAAAGCATGCATGTATTAAATACAATGTATTGAAGATATGCATTAAAATATAGGTTATAATGTATTAAATATAGATTAGAATATATATACATTGAATATGGGCTATAATGCAAAAGTGCATTTATTATGGGTGATAATGCATAAAGTGCTTTTTAAAGAATGCTTCACATGCTTCCCTGGAGAGTTATGCGGCTGACTCATTTTAATAATGCATTGAAATGTATTAAAAGCATTAAAATTATAAAGTATAAGCCTTATAAAGCATCAAGTCATAAAGTTAAGGACTCAAATGCATAAAGCATCAAGTCATCAGAAGCCTATGCGGCTCACTCATTTAATACCCATGCGGCTTTGCTTCTCCAGAGTGCTTAAACCAAGCATTAAAAGCATTAAAGACAAAATGCTATCACCAAACGTTAAAGCATTAAGGACAAAAGCTTTAACCAAACACTTAAAGCATATAAGGACAAAACATTAAGAAAATTTCTTTAGGAATGAGCTTCCAGAACCTATGCGGCTCACTAATGCATTCCTTAGGAAAAATGCATGGAAAATTTCATTATAAGGAAAAGTGCAATTAATTGCTTTCTTAAAAGCCTATGCGGCTCATTCGAGTGCCATAAGCGGCTCCTCTTATTCCATGCAAATGAAAATGCAAGCAGTAAGGAATTTCATAAGCTAACAAGCCTATGCGGCTCAAACATGATAAATGTAAAAAATGCAAGTATGCATTTAATGTAAACAAAGCCACATGCGGCTCACATTGTTACTATGCAAATATTAATGCAAGCTAATAAGTTACATGCGGCCAACTGGAATAATTCCATATGCGGCCAACACAAAATGCCCATACGTGCATGCGGTTCCAAAATGCCAGCAAGCTCGCATGTAAGCCAAAATGCAAATGATGGCTTCCCACAGAGGAGATGTCCAAGGGAAAAATACCATGGCTTCTCCACACCACCAAACTTCAATCCGGAGTCCAAATTTGGACTTCCACAGGTCAAAATAGGGTAGAACGAAATTCTCTACAACACGGAACTATCAGTTAACAAAATAAGCAAGTTAAACAGATCAAAATCCCATGAAAACCAAAAATACCACAAGCTAGATCTACAACAATACACCCGGTAAAACCGAAAACTCCAAGTTCTAAACATGCTTAGAATGTAACAAGGAAGAGAATGGAACAAACGAAATAAAAATCGTCCAACATTCGGCAAGGTGTACTTGCCTCTCTCTAATGGCTAGGGTTCCGGTGGAAAAAAATGAATGAGGGTGAATGAGGAGGGAGAGAGAAAAAGTGGCTTATATAACAAGCTCAAGTGATCTCCACCATTCATTCCTCTCCACTTCAATCCAAACCATACACCTCATCTCATGAGAAACCAAACTAAACCAAGTTAAAGTGGAACCGAACCAAATAAAACCAAATCCAAGTTAAACCAAGTCATGAAATCCTACACTTAGGAAAATTTTAAAATATCACGCAAATCGATAAATACGAAATACGGCTCAAATAAACACGTATCCGTATAAAATACCGATACAGTGAGACGGGTCTCACAACTCTCCACACCTTAGAAAAATTCCGTCCTCGGAATTTTCTAAGGTTAGTCGAGCAAGACAACAAAACAGAAGCTCCAGAAAACTCAACAATCTCAATAAATCAAGCATGGCATATAAGTAAGGTAAAACAACCAGTAATGTAAATAAACGCGTAAGCAGTAAGTAAATGTACAAGAACAAATACAATCATGATCAAGAAGGGCTGGAGGCATACGGATCAATATGTCTCCTGAGACAGTTGTGTAGAAACCAACGTCCTCGCTGGCCTAAGCTGACTCCCAAAAATGGATAAAAGTCGAGCCTCAAGGTAAGTCGGTACCAATGACTTAGTTCAAGACATGACTCTACCCAGGACGTGTTATCGTAGTTGAAACAGATGCATGAACTTTATCACCTGTCTCAAGATACGAAGACAGAAGCGACTGGCTGATTGGGATGGACTGATATCTCTGCCTGCATGCTGAGACTGATCCTCCATAACTGGCCTGGCTGAAGAATGCTGAGCTGCCCTCGGCAAAACACGAACAAGATAATCTGAAGGATCAAGAACAGTGCCCTTGAAGGTTGAAGGACACAAGATCAAATTATGGGAACATGAATGATCAATGATCAAAACAGATATCAAGTCAAGTGTCAGAGGTAGAGAATAATCCGAAGAAAATCAATAAGGATAATCGTGATTGAGATATCTAAACATGGTAACCCCCGCAAATCTAAAAATCGAGACCTGCATGGGCCACCACTAAAACTATGTCACGCCCCAGAACCAGAATACCGGAGAGCGGGGGCAGACATAGCCAGCTACGCAATCCCAAAGTACGTTAATACTTTGAAATTACGTATAAGCTGTCAAGACATGGGGGTTACTCTACAAGCCATCAGTCAATCCTATGGTTTAACAATCCTAGGTATCTCAATCACATACAATTATACAAGAGTAAGGAGTACGATCATCATACATACACTAGTAAGGCATCCCGAACCATATATACATGACTGATCATGAAGCCAGTACCACAGAACTGATGACTAGCCAGAGTATTAGTCGTACATGATAAGGACTAGCTATAGTCTAGAATATACATATCATGTTTATGCCCGTTGGCTACAATATCAAGGAAAATACCAAAACACGAGCTAAACACGTGCTCGGGGCTAAACGTTACAAGAGGAGAATTTACATATCAGTGGGAGAATAAAAAAGAAACCCACTGAGGCACTCTGGTGCTCCGGCTGGTCACCGTCGAGTAGATGGTGCGGTAGATCCTTCGGGCTCTTCTATTAGAACCTGGCCATGCAAAACCAGTGGGGTCAGACCCCAAATAGCAAGTACCACAAAGGAGGCCGAACTATGAACTTAAAACCAGCAATCATAGGCAAACAACAGGGAGAGAAAGCAATAAGTAAAGGAGGATCGAGATTCGTGCAGTACCAATGCACTTATCCCGAACATAGAGAGACAGTAAGTAAATCATCATTTGACATAAAGTAAACTGGAGAACATGTTAAATAAATAGAATTGGAAAGGTGATATACGATGAGATAACCATGGGACTATTCAGATAACCAGGTTACAACCCGTAAACCAAACAAGGACCGGGTTTGTAACCCTTCGTCTGAACAGAACTTGGTTTCTTCCACCATTTATCGGCAGGATAAAATAAGAAATCAGGACATGTAACAATCATGTACAAGATCAAGACGAGACTAGACAGATTAAACTTTATTCAATATTCACGTCCAAGCAAGAAGTACGGCTTGATACTTTAACTAACTAGGGTTATCACAAGCCTTAGTTACTAGCAATATGCAATGAGATGTTCCTCCAGCCACAAGCCCTGCAGCTAATCTAGGTTATCCAGGTGACTAAGATTCATTAAGCAGTTATCAATAATCATGTGCCCCACACGACGGTGGGCTGGAAATGTGCCCTACTCGACGGCAGGCTACGAGTCCAAACAATTATGGCCGGGATAACGGGATCGCCTGTAACTGGAGAAATCTCTTATGACTACTAAATTATTCTAGTTATTAGCCTTAGTAAATTTTAGTGGGTACCCCTGACCGTGGTACTCAGAAGTCCCTGTCCTAGACATGATGCAAGACAAGACGGGTTCATTTGTACAAGCACAATCGTCCACGGTGTCCAGGCCATTCAATCTTGTCGTGTCAAGCTAGCCGTCGCAACAGCCTTTGGGATATATCATGTCAGTTCACTGTCAAGAGTGCGCCACGTCGGGCCACTATCAAGAATTATCATGTCAAGTTATCCTGTCCAGTTCATCATGTCAAGTTCATTTCAAGAGTGCACCACTACGGGTCATTGTCGTGTCATGCCATTTATCAAGGAAGGAAAAAACTTGCACAATTAAATAATAATATATATATATAATATATTCTTGAAGCCAAGGAGAAACTCTACAACTTTCATGTTGGGAGTGGAAAGAAATTCGGACCACAATTCACGCAAATAAGACATTTAAACAATCAAAGTGGGACCCATGCGGTCCAAAAGAGGGAGAACATGCATGCGGCCAAAGAGAGTGGGAGGCCACCCATGCGGCTCCGAAATTATTTAAATAAAATCAGTCAAACATTTAAGGCCAGCAAGCCATATGCGGCTAGCATACAATTGTGCGCACGGCCAAAAGTGGAAGGGACCCCATGCAGCCAAGAAAGTAGAAGACCATCCATGCGGCCAGAAAACAATAAATAGGCCATAAGATCAGATAAGACAAAAGACAGTGGGACCCTCATTAAATGCAAACTCCCACTTCAGTAAGCAAGTCAACTAAAGGAAGCTATGTGGGACCCCCCACAATTAATGCAATAAGAAAAGGTTCACGTGAACCATTTAAATATTGGTTCACGTGGCCAAGCAATGATGACATATATATATATATATAAAAATATATCCTGCAAGTACATGCAGCTCAATAGAAGCCATGCGATCCAATATTAAATTCAAAGTCCAAAAGTACAATGGCCATGCTGCCAGCAAGTGGGAAGAGGCCATGCGGCCAACACACATTTGATTGGTCAACAAATAATTCCATGCGGCTCAGTAATTAATTGAAAGGCATGCGGCTGAGCTATAAACAAGCATGCAAGCAAAAGCATGCATGTATTAAATACAATGTATTGAAGATATGCATTAAAATATAGGTTATAATGTATTAAATATAGATTAGAATATATATACATTGAATATGGGCTATAATGCAAAAGTGCATTTATTATGGGTGATAATGCATAAAGTGCTTTTTAAAGAATGCTTCACATGCTTCCCTGGAGAGTTATGCGGCTGACTCATTTTAATAATGCATTGAAATGCATTAAAAGCATTAAAAATATAAAGTATAAGCCTTATAAAGCATCAAGTCATAAAGTTAAGGACTCAAATGCATAAAGCATCAAGTCATCAGAAGCCTATGCGGCTCACTCATTTAATACCCATGCGGCTTTGCTTCTCCAGAGTGCTTAAACCAAGCATTAAAAGCATTAAAGACAAAATGCTATCACCAAAGGTTAAAGCATTAAGGACAAAAGCTTTAACCAAACACTTAAAGCATATAAGGACAAAACATTAAGAAAATTTCTTTAGGAATGAGCTTCCAGAACCTATGCGGCTCACTAATGCATTCCTTAGGAAAAATGCATGGAAAATTTCATTATAAGAAAAAGTGCAATTAATTGCTTTCTTAAAAGCCTATGCGGCTCATTCGAGTGCCATAAGCGGCTCCTCTTATTCCATGCAAATGAAAATGCAAGCAGTAAGGAATT
This sequence comes from Iris pallida, assembly GCA_029216955.1. NCBI lineage: Eukaryota > Viridiplantae > Streptophyta > Magnoliopsida > Asparagales > Iridaceae > Iris > Iris pallida. The sequence continues at coordinate 2,282,162 of JANAVB010022598.1, read as the reverse complement.
TCATAAGCTAACAAGCCTATGCGGCTCAAACATGATAAATGTAAAAAATGCAAGTATGCATTTAATGTAAACAAAGCCACATGCGGCTCACATTGTTACTATGCAAATATTAATGCAAGCTAATAAGTTACATGCGGCCAACTGAAATAATTCCATATGCGGCCAACACAAAATGCCCATACGTGCATGCGGTTCCAAAATGCCAGCAAGCTCGCATGTAAGCCAAAATGCAAATGATGGCTTCCCACAGAGGAGATATCCATGGGGAAAATACCATGTGTCACGACCCGTTACCCAAATTGTTGGGCCGGGCCGAGCCATGTCCAGCCTACGCTTAAGATAAAGCGCAGTAAGCTGTTCTAGAGATAACAAGACAAGACTAAATGTGCTAACAATTCTATAAGTGAAGAAGAATCATAAATGCTCCAAACACAAAAGTCGTCGTATATAGTGAAATAATCCAAGTACAAGTAAACTGAAATATAAAACTGGATACATGTCCAGTTACAAAATGATATAGTCTAATACATGACTACACTAAGTATCCCATGCAGCTAAGCAAACTAGACGAGTCTCCCCGCAGGAACATCCTCGTATGGCAAAACTGGGTCCTCGGCAGTGACTCCATAATACGAATCACAGAGCAACTCCTCCTCAGTAAGTATACCTACAACGTTATCCTGTCAGGACGGGAGCAAGTACAACCTCTACAACTAAAGTACTGAACATATAATGAAAGAAATGTACAACAAGAAACATGGTGTGATAAGTCTATAAACAGGAAATACTGGAAACATGGCCTCATGGTACAACTGGGATCATAGTATCATAGTAACATAGGGAACATGGCATATCATGGTTTAATTGGTTCTTTTTGGAAATGACAACATATAGTTTAAAAGTTTAAAACCGTAGCATGTACGTGAATCGGTCAATAGGTAGCAGGATGTACTGCGGCACATATCTGGCATGCACATACGTGCACGAGCGGCATCGGTGTATATCCATACACAAATGCGAGATCAGAACATACGGCAAGGGTACATATAGAATGTCACCGAGCGCGGTAAATACATACGATAAGGGTCATGTTCACGTACAATACTAACAGTTCCCCCTTAACCCGTTATTTAAACATGTGAGAGATTCGAGAATGGTAAAAACATGTGAATACTCAGAGCAGTCTAAAGCATAGTAAAACTTGTACTGAGAACCCGTAAGAAGCATGTGAAGGTATAAGAGCTGTACTAAACATGGCCGGTACTGAAAGTGATACAACTTGTGAAGACATAACTTGCTACCTCAAGGATCAGTCTTTTAACAGGGTTAATACATGTTCTAGCATTAAAAGACAGTAATTGAGTATGTAGATGTACTTGCCTCTAGCAAAACAAGCTGCGATAAAAGTGCTATAGATGTCCAGTAACTCGTCACTGTAGCAATAAATACAATAAACTTAGTTTTTACACTAAGCTAAAATACTAGATCGCTAAACTGGTGTGACACGACTTGTGACTGGGCACCTAGCCAAAATAATAACTTGGCATAGGAGACCAATGTGGGGTGACACACTATGTTAACTAACTTTCTAGGGTCTTTACACTAGTGAGGGATGGGGTTCAACACGACTAAAACTCCAAATAACACAAAAAGCTACAAGTCGTAATTAATCAATAAATAAATCAAAAGACTATTGTGTTCTAACAATTTTAGAGATAGGCAAAAAGCCTAGTTTTGCATAAAATAAAGTACCAAAACGATCCTTGCTAACTATAGAAATTTATTATAATTTTTCTGGAATTTATTAACCAGTACAAATATTTTATAAAAAACAGTTTTCCTAAGTATACAGAAAGTGAGTTGTGGTTTCATATGCCAAACTAGTGGCAAAACAGTAATTTAAATACTACAAAAATTATACTAAATTAGCCAACTTAACAAAGTATCTAAAAACTATTTTTCCATAATTTTAGCAATACCCTGAGTATTTTTAGAAAATCATAAAACAGCTATGCACAATAATAATTAATTATCTGCGTATTTTGTCCATGTATATAATTTGAACCCAAGTTCAAATACAGGACCCAAGGCCATGAATCAAGTCCAATATGACTTGTACAGGTCTTGAATGTGTGAAACACATTTGAGCCCAAATACCCATGCTAGGCTTGGACATCAAATGGTTGCAGTAATTTAAATACAATAAAATACAGTTTGGTAAAAGTACAAAATAATTATTAATATTTTAATAGGGCAAAGTTATGCATAGTGGAAAATATAAATACATGTGTTAAAAGTACATATATATTTGTAAAGAAAATACTTAATTTATAGAGTACAAATATACATGTTTAAATATATATACATATATAGGAAAAATACTTTAATAATAAAGTGTATATATATATATATATATTAATATATATATATATATCAAGGTATATACATAAATATACACAAAATTTACTAATTATAAAATATATATACATATATATATAATACTGTAAAATACAGTATATACATATATTTATATAAACTAAAATATATATACATATATATATAAATATATATATATAAAAAGGAAAAAGAAAAGAAAAAGAAAAGAGAAAAGAAGACAGAAGGAAAGGGGGCTCGAACCCTGTTCAGCGGGGGGGGGGGGGGTTTCTAAACTGTGCGGGCTGGCCAGTAGGCCAGTCCGGCCCGATTGTTAGGATAGGGTTTTGTTTAGTTTTATTTCTGATTAGGTGATATTAATAAATAAAAAAAAATATAAAACACAGTCCTGTGTCCTGACAGTTAGGGACACAGGAGTCTGTGTCTCATGCTTAGCACGACACGCGTGCGTTTGATCTCGCGTGTCCAACCCTACCAGTAGGTTCGTCGTGTCCAAGCGAGTCTGTGTCCGTGCACACGAGACGTGAATCGACACGAGCACAAAGAGACACGTACGTGTCCGACGTCGTAGGGGGGGTTTCGATGGTGCTGACGGGCGGAGGAGACGTCGGGACGGCGGCGGAGTGGTGGCGCTGGACGCGGCTCGTCGAGGCGGACGCGATGGTGGTGGTGGTTGGCGACGACGTCTGCTGTGGAGGCGGCGCTGGGGGTCTCGCCGGAGTTAGGGTTCAGGCGAGGGTTTAATTGGGGAAGACGGGCGGAGCTGGGCGGAGACGGGTCGGGGCTGGTCGTGGTTGGGTTGGGGGAAGAGAGGGGGTCTTTTTATAGGGTTTTAGGTCGGTCGAAGTCGGTCGGGCAGCCGGGAAAGGCGGGGGCTGCCCGTCGGCGTGGCGGTCGTCGGTCGGGGGGGGGGGGGGGGGTAGGTTTAGGGTTTGTGTTTAGGCCCCCAGAAACTTAGGAAATTACAATTAGGTCCTAATCAGTGTTTATATGCAAAAAAAACAATTTGCATTCCATATACAAAAATAATTAACTAATTACAAAATGACTATTCAACAATTTGAAAAATTGCAAACAGTTATTAAAACAATTTAAATATTGCATAATGATATAAAAATAATTCTAAAAATTACAAAATACTATTAAAACATTTAAATAAATTACAAAATAATATTTTTTGTATTTAAAACTCATTTAAAATTCATTTAAAAATTCTAGAAAATTCCTAAAATCATATTAAATTATTTTAAAACCAATAATGACATTTAATAATTAATTAACACTAGTTTAAAAATTTTTAAAAATCAGGGGCTTACACCATGGCTTCTCCACACCACCAAACTTCAATCTGGAGTCCAAATTTGGACTTCCATAGGTCAAAATAGGGTAGAACGAAATTCTCTACAACATGGAACTATCAGTTGACAAAATAAGCAAGTTAAACAGATCAAAACCCCCTGAAAACCGAAAATACCACAAGCTAGATCTACAACAATCCACCCGGTAAAACCGAAAACTGCAAGTTCTAAACATGCTTAGAATGTAACAAAGAAGAGAATGGAACAAACGAAATAAAAATCGTCCAACATTCGGCAAGGTGTACTTGTCTCTCTCTAATGGCTAGGGTTCCGGTAGAAAGAAATGAATGACGGTGAATGAGGAATGAGAGAGAAAAAGTGGCTTATATAACAAGCTCAAGTGATCTCCACCATTCATTCCTCTCCACTTTAATCTAAACCATACACCTCATCTCATGAGAAACCAAACTAAACCAAGTCAAAGTGGAACCGAACCAAATAAAACCAAATCCAAGTTAAACCAAGTCATGAAATCCTACACTTAGGAAAATTTTAAAATATCGCATAAATCAATAAATACGAAATACGGCTCAAATAAACATGTATCCGTATAAAATATCGATACAGTGAGACGGGTCTCACACCAGGCTAAACTAGACTCCTTAGCGAAAAGAAACGTGTTTGGACCTGTTGCTCCAACACCACCCAATATTAAACCAGTTGGTCACAAATGGATTTTTCTAAGGAAGCGTAATGAGAGAAATAAGATTGTGCGTTACAAGGCTCGCCTTGTGGCGTAAGGCTTCTCACAACGCCCTGGAATTGATTACGAGGAGACGTATTCTCCCGTAATGGACGTCATAACGTTCCGCTACTTAATCAGTTTAGTAGTTTTCGAAAAACTGAATATGCAGCTCATGGATGTGGTCACAGCCTATCTCTACGGGGATCTGGACACAGAGATATACATGAGAGTCCCTGAAGGACTAAAGATGCCTGAATCAAGTAGTTCCCGACCACGGAACGCGTTCTCGATTAGACTGAGGCGTTCGCTATATGGATTGAAACAATCCGGGCGAATGTGGTATAACCGCCTAAGCGAATACTTGATCTGTTTGGGATACGTTAATAACGAACTTTGTCCATGCGTGTTCATAAAGAAATCCACTTCAAAATACGCAATCATCGCGGTCTATGTAGATGACATGAATCTCATAGGAACCGAAAAAGACTTGTCAGAAACTGCTGATATCCTGAAGAGGGAATTCAAGATGAAGGATCTTGGAAAGACACGATTTTGCCTCGGCCTGCAGATCGAGCACCGTAAAGATGGAATTCTTGTCCATCAAGCGAACTACACCCAAAAGGTGTTGAGACGCTTTAGTCATTTTGATGTTAAGCCGTCCGCTACTCCCATGATCGTCCGCTCTCTAGACATTACTAAGGACCCATTCCATCCAAAGGAGGACGACGAAGAGATATTGAGTCCTGAGTGCTCTTATCTGGGTGCAATAGGCGCTTTATTGTACTTGGCCCAATGTACTAGACCGGATATCTCGTTTGCTGTGAATTGTCTAGCTCGACACAGCACCGCGCCAACACGCCGCCATTGGAATGGCATAAAAGACATTTTTCGCTACCTTAAGGGTACTACGGACTTGGGCTTGTTCTATCCCTACGCGGTTTTGAGTGAGTCCAACGCTCTTGGCACTCGAAGCAATGCGACCCTTGTTGGCTACGCCGATGCGAGATACTTATCTGATCCGCACAAGGGGCGTTCCCAATCTGGTTACGTCTTTACCATTGGGAACACGACGATTTCTTGGAGGTCTCGCAAACAGACCTTAGTGGCTACTTCAACGAACCACTCTGAGCTACTCGCGCTCTATGAGGCGACTAGAGAGTGTGTATGGCTTCGAACTGTTATTGGCCATATTCGAAGTACATGTGATCTTCCATATGACCCAGATGAACATGTTGTCGTCTATGAGGACAATACCGCTGTTATTGATCAAGCAAAACATGGTTACATCAAAGGGGATGCTACCAAGCACATATCGCCCAAGTTGTTCTTTACACATGAACAACAAGCGCTTCAGAAGATTGAAGTGCAACACATTGGATCAGAGAATAACCGTGCAGACTTGTTCACCAAGTCACTGCCAAAACACTCGTTCCAGAAACATGTCAGAGCAATTGGACTTAGGAAGCTTTCAGAGCTAGCCTAAGTAAAACATGTTTCCTGCACCCTGTTGTGTGCATGTGAGGGGGAGCGCCCCAACGAGCGCCTCCAAACGCCCTGTTGTGCGTATATCCCGCGCCCTGTCGAGTGCGAGTGAAAAGGGGAGCATCTTGATGTATGCTTGTGTACTCTTTTTCCCTTAGACCAAGTTTTTTTCCATTGGATTTTCCTTGGCAAGGTTTTTAATGAGACACATTTCAAATCTCTTATTCACTAAGGACTATTATGATCAGGGGGAGTATCCAGTGTATACTTCTAAACCATCGTGTACTCTTTTGTCCTTCGATTAGCGGTTTTTCCCACTAGGTTTTCCCTGACAAGGTTTTGACGAGGCACCTTTGCAATGGTTAAGTTTACCCCCATCACACTGACCTGTGTGTACTCTTTTGTCCTTCGACCAAAGTTTTTTTTTCCACTGGGTTTTCTTTGGCAAGGTTTTAACGAGGCACAAGTAGGTGGTCATTTTTGAATCTGCAAGCTACAGACAGACGAAGAAACTCAGAGGTGTTTACAAGCATAATTTCTGGAGAGCCAAGGGGGAGTGTTGTAACTCATATGTCTCTACACATTCTTGTAACCTATATGACCTTTGGCCCTTCGTTTCTTCATAACCCCCAACCTCTCTCCCTATATAAAGAGAGGTTGGAATAGCTTGTAAATGTGCACTTGTGTGGTTGATAATATACGAGAAAGCTTCGTCTCCGTGTGTTTGAGCTTTTGCCTTACGACAGTTTATAAATTCTCTCAACTAAAAATCATTTATTACTTTTTTTTTTGAGGAGTATGTCATTATTGTCCTTGATTACCCTATTATAAATACCATATTTAGTGAGCAAATAAGAATGTACAGATAGATGACAACCATATTATAAAAAAGCTATTTCATTTTTTTTTGAAAAAATAATAAACATTGCCATGTTATTACTATAATTCATTGGAAAAATGCAATCTACTAGCTTCTCTACTAAACTAAAAGGGGAGAAGACACAAAGAAAGGGAGAATGGAAAATAAAGAGGAATGAATACTTTGGGTCTCTTTGCTACGGTCCCCTCCTTTTGGTCTCTCTCATTTCCAACTCTTCCCCACGTGCCTCAGTCGCCCTTTCTAACAATTTACACCAAAACCACAAACTCTCTCTCTCATTCTCTCTCTCAAACTCTCCAAAGAAGAAGTAAACGAAGAAGAAGAAGAATAACTCTCTCTCTCTCTCTCTCTCTCTCTCTCTCACAAACTCTCCAAAGAAGAAGTAGACGAAGAAGAATAAAGGTTTCGGGCTATTGGAGCTCCGATAAGGGAGACTGAACGAGAAGGAGCTTATCGGATCCGGATCTAGAGAAATGTACCCTCCCCCGAGGGGCTCCGAACTCGCCGGAGCCGCCCCGGCGCCGCCGCCGCCTATGGTCTACCGGTCCTGGAAGGGCAGCAACGTAATTTCCCACCCCTCCCTCTCCCTCTCCCTCTCAATCTCTCTTTATATGCAATGTTTGGAAATTTAGGGGGACCTATTTGCAAATTTTTTCGATCGTCAATCTGATGGGCACGGCTAATTGTAGCTGCAGATGCCAAAGTTACTTGCTTTTCCTAGTGCTATTTGTAAATTCTTGGTAAAGTTACAATTTTTCGTTTTGTCAGGAGGCGAAGTGTAAGTTTGAATCTCATGGGTATGTTTAATTATTGGTGTAGATGCTAAAGTTGCTTGCTTGATTTTTTTTTTTTTTTTCTTTTTCTGGTGGGTTTCGTTGGGGTTTCAAGAGCATGGACAAGTTGCAATTATTTAGGAAGTTAGGGGCCTGTTTGGAAATATTTGGGAAAGTTATTGGGGACAGTCAATTCTAGTTGTACATGCTAAAGTTGGTCAGCAGCTTTTTCTTTTGTCCTAATGTCAATGCTGTTGCCGATGGGTTATGATTACTGTTCTTTTTATTAATGTTTGGAAAGTTTAGGGCATATTTGTAAATACGTTGGGTATGGATCTCGTTAGAGGTGTTAATTGGGCCTACCTGGGCCCAAAGTTGACCAGGTTTGACTGGATCTGGGTCAGGTTGGTTCAACCTGGTCTGGAGAAACGGGCGAGTCTGGGCCGGGCCCTGAAATCCCAAATCCAGTCCGGTCCAGATCATGGTGCTGCTTGGGCCGGCCCGGTCAAACCTGGTCTAGGCCGGCCCGAGTTTGGTCAATGACCTGGACCGGCCCGACCCGCCCACATTTCGGTCCAGGCTGGGTTGTGCCTCCGGACCGGCCCGGTTTGACCGCAGGTTCGAGCCGGACAAACCAGTCAAGCCCGACCGGGCCGACCCGGACCGGCCCGGTCCAGGCCCGATTAGGCTGGTTTTTGATTTTTTTTTTTTTTTTTTTGTGGTTTTTAAACGTTGGGATGCCAAATGACCATTTTACCCTATTTTGCTTGCTGTTTTTTGGACAGTTGGAAGAGTATTCTGGTCATTTTGCTAAAAATGACAAAAAAACCCTTTATAATAACTCTTTTTTGGGGGTAAAATAGGTCATTTGTACCCCAAAAAACCTATAAATAGGCCATAAATCTTCAAACTTAATCACACCACAATGTATTTTTTCTTACAATTTTTACAAACAAACTCGTGTGAAGAAACGATTTATATCATGGATAATGATCAAATACCACAACAACCGCAAGATCAGCAACCACAACCTGCATCGCAACCTCAACACGTACCGCAAGAAGAGTTTGAATCAGATTAAAAAATTTGGCATCATTTTGGCGGAGTTTACAATGAGCGTGCAAGTGGCGGTACCGAAAGAAGATATTCCACTAAAGTTCTTGTTGTACGTTTGCATTGTAGGAAACGATTAAAATGGGACCATAGCCATGGTATAGGGAAGCTACGCAGACATTTAAGATCATGTATTAACATCTAGTAATCTTGTATGAGTCATTAATCGCAGTTTATGTACTACTAATCTTGTATGTGTCTTTGTAATGTTGTATTAGTCATTAATCGCAGTTTATGTACTAGTAATCTTGTACGAGTCTTTTAAAATTATGCAAATCTTGTATTAGTCATTCAATTATCTTGACATTACTTATTAATATTTTACTTTCTAATTTTTTTTTGCAAAAAATTCTTGTAATGTTGTACATTAACTTTTACTTTCTAATTTGTATTTCTTTTAAACCTAAATGGTAGAAAGTAAAATAATTTTTTTTTACTCATTAATTTTTACTTTCTATTTTTTTTTTTGAAAAATATTCTTGTAATGTTGTACATTAACTTTTACTTTCTAAGCTGTATTTTTTTAAAACCAAAATGGTAGAATGTAAAAGAATTTTTTTATTTTTTTTGGCTTTTTCCCCCAAAATCGGGCTGGCCCGGTCTAGCAGTGAATTGGCACAGGCCCGATTCAGCCCGGCCCGACCAAACCGGGCCACGGGTCCGGGCTGGGTCTAGTGCTCTGCCTTCCGGTTAAGCCCGGCCCGGCCCGCTGCGGCGACCGGTCTGAGCCCGGCCCGGACCGCGCCCGGTCAAATCCGGTTTGACCTGTGCCCGGGCCGGCCCAGCCCGGCCTAGTCCACACCTTGAGGTCCAGGACCTAGTCTGACACGAGTCAGCTCACACGGATCAGCTTACGAGCCCATTTATATATATATATAACACCAAGTTGGTTTAGGATGTGTGGTTAGCTAGTAATTGGTTAAGGATTGAGATTTATTCAACCCGTTTAGGGTTTGAATCCCACATAAACTATTTGTTTTTTATTTTAATATGTATGTACATATATGGGTCGGGTTTTGGGTGGGCCTTTGATCGGGCTGAGCCTACGGGCGTGGAAGGAAAAACCCAGTTCGATCCGTTAGAGCAATCGGGTCGTGTGTGTAGGGGGGGGGGGGAACCAACCCGACCAAAATGAATTGTGGGCCGGGCGAGTCATGTGCTTTGATCGGGCCTGGGTCGGCCCAACTCGGGTTTGACAGCGCCGGTCTCATGGCAGGTTTCGGACCGTCCGACCCAGTTAACACCTCTAGATCTCGTGGTATGCTTATAACAACTTCAACCAATCCCAAAAAGGAATATTTTCTTATTATATAAAACAAATCCTAACTATTTTTTATATTTTCCCTTCATTATTTTGTTATTATATTTTACCTTTTGAATGGTTATATTTGTAACATTTGAATATTTTTTTTAAAAATTTGATATGTTTCCGATCTAACGGAAATTACCTACGAAAACTTTCAAATATTTGTATGTTTTATCAAAACTATGATGTTTATTGTTAGATTTGTAAAGATCATTGGTTTATTAGCTTGATTGATGCTAATGTCGGTACGTGCTCTTGCATCACGTTGGAATTGCATCTTCACTCTGTTATATGTTACTCTCCATGGTAATTGCACATATGACGTATGTAACATACTGTTTATGATCCATCCATTAGCTTTATCTAGGGTCTGTTTGGCAATTGTTGGGGTAGTGGTTATGAGGTATTTTTAGAGTACCGGTTATCAGCGGTTATGAGGGGTCCAATTTTTATTGTTTAAGTAGCGGCTTTTAAAACAGTCTATTTCATGCTTGGTAATTCATTAACGAGCAGTTCTAAAAAAAATTTTACACGAATAAAATTACATGTGTCCATATATAAACAAGACGGTCCCGAGTGCGGGAACTGCCACCAATTCCATGCCTCGATCAGGAGGTAGAAGTTTATATTTGAGCAAAATAATAGAAACACATGAAATAATAGAAACGTCTAGTTGAAAGTAGGATAGAAAGATTTTAAAAACTTATTGGAGAAAGTAGTCATAGTTTGGAAAAAGTAGAAGATAAACACAAAGAAGAAAGAAAAAAATTTGTACGGTATTAGTAGTTATAATTATATGATTTTGGTGAGGATATAAATGAAATAAAATAGTAAAACCCCTCAAAACCCACAAATTTGGGATGTTTATAAAGCCACCCAAAATTACATTACACTGGTTTTGGGGTTTTTTTGAGTCGACCAAAACCGGTGCCTCAAAAAAATTAACAAGCATGGGTTTTCATAATCGGTCGGTTCAAAAACACCTGAAAACCGGTGAAAACACCTTTACCAAGCAGACCCCTAGGGTTCCTACATCTGTGTTTGTTGTGATCACATTTACCAAGCATTATCTTTTTCTTTCCTACTCACGACTAAGTCTGCCATCAAATTGACTTAACTACGCTCATAGCCTCAAATTCTGTACATGTTACATCTGTGATATTATATCTGATATAATGATTTGGGCCTTCTGATCCATCTAACCACTCTATTATTATTTCCGTGTTTCCCTCCAGTCAAAACATACCTGAGCTTAGCACCTCTGTAGTGAAATTCAAGTTTCCCAGTAAATTCTGTTAACTGGATGGTCATTCCTAATGATGTTAAAAAGCCATCCTCACTGCAGAACTTGTGGTTTGCCTACGATGCAAATAGCTGAAATATCTATGGATTAGATTAGTTTGTCTTCATATTCACTATTTCTTAGCCTTCTAGTAGTTTCGTGGACTCGTAGTTGTTCTGGATGGATTCTAATTTGATAGTTTCTTTAGTCAATAAGTGATAAATACATAAATTATTTACAGAAATTCTCTCCGAAAACAAAAAAAGTCATCCTGATCCTTATTCTTGGTTGTATTACTATATTATGTTACTCACAGCTTGATTGCTATTGTCCTTCTATTACTCTGCCTGTGACGGGCTTACTGTTTTTTTTCTAATCCTGGATGAAGGAAGGATCGTGTATCCGACATCTGGTATAAAGTGCGTTGGATCTCTATAAAAATAAATTTCTTTTGTTATAAAGGAGATGTCTCTTATTAGATGGAAGCATATATTCAAATTAATCCTGAGGATTCAGATGAAGTTCTCTTTTTCTTGTTTGCCATATCTATTTCAAACTTGGTTCCTAAATACGATTACTAAAGTCAAATTTTAGGATGCTTTGACTGGAAAATAAATTGGCCAACAATACTTTATTTGCGAGAGCATGCAAATTTTTTGCTATGGCTGTGTCATTTTGGATCTTTTGATGTTCAAAACTTCAAATAAGATGTTTTTCCTTCATATTTCTCACCGCCGCATATTAGTACATGCTTTTCAATTAAGAATCCACTTTGACACACTTGATGTTGTGTGCAGATATTTTTCCTTCAAGGGAGGTTCATATTTGGTCCTGATGTCAGATCATTATATCTAACCATGTTTCTCATTGTGGCGCCAGTCACAGTTTTCTGTGTGTTCGTTGCAAGAAAGTTGATGGATCATTTTTCTCATCATATGGGGATACTTGTGATGGTAGTTCCTGTTGTATTTACGTTATATGTGAGTATCATCTCTCTTCTTGTTTCTATCATGCCAAATGATTTTTTACAGTGTAAAACTCTATTTTTACTTCTACGCTCCCCAACCCACCCAACATACACAACCATCCCTTTGAAGAATGGCCCAACCCACCCACCCACCCACTGCTTTTACCCTTTCCTTTTCACATTGGATTTGTACTGTTTGAACTAACCCTTTCCTTTTCATATTGGATTGTATTGTTTGAACTATACTTGCCATCTAAATGGAGTTTAATGCTTGTCATAGAAGTTACTCTACTTACTGCCCTGCTCTTTTGTACATAAAATGGTGACGAGGAGAGGGAGGTACAAATAGAAAAAGAGACGAAAAAAGATTTTCAAGACGGAACATATCATTATCCTTTGTAGAGAAGGCTACTCAGAGAAGAAACAAACCTTTTTATCTATAAACTTTGAATTCATGACCTTGTAATATTCTGTTCGCTCAACTAATATTGGGTACACGGTAATTATTATTTTGATATTATTGTTATTCAAGATGGGATAAATTATTTTCTGCGTAAAATGGAATGCTATCTAAATGCACTCTGTTACGCTCTAGTCCCAAAGTACATGGGACCAGCACGTGGCTATGCCAGCTGGCATGCATACGTAGGCTACTCTAATATATGGAACCTATGATGCATACTTATGCTGTAATTGAGCTCCAACTCATAAAGTAACAATTGGTCACATATCTGCAGTAATGATCTCATCCATACCGTAAATGTAATAACTAAGCATGAAACAACAAGAGTATAAAACTGAAGGAAACGATAGTCTGAGAGTGATGATCATGTGGAAACAAATCTACTACCAAATGACTATTGTAACTGTAATCATGAAAATAGTCCAGTACATCATGAAATAAAAAGAAATGCAAGAAAATAAATAACCTATCTAACATGAATTATGGAAACTCTAAAGGCAAGACCTCCTCGTCCACATCCACAAATGCAGAGACAGGGCCACGTCTGTACACCTCTGGATACTCCTGGTCCTCCAGTCCTGGAAGAAAATCAGGTCCTCAGAGGGACGTAGCAAGATACAAACAACATGATATATACATACTGTACAATAAATAAATGCAACATGGTGTTTCTAACCTCCTAAGTGCAAATTTAGAGGACAACGCATGGGCAGGTGTAGGCTCATGATATATATATATATATATATATATATATATATATATATATATATATAAAATGTAACCAATCATCTGCATCCGGACAAACATTCAACGAACGACAGAGGCCGACATGATAATCAAACTCATAAACTCCTATAGTTTCCTCCGGATCCTATGGTTCACCGATTTAGGTAACCCATACGCTTAGTGACTGTCCTCCTCCACAATCTCCACACCGACCAAGTCATATCCACAATATGTCCAGTTTACTGCTTGAGTATCTAATGCACTAATCATAGCAGTTATGTTTCTAACCGTCATACGTCCCGTACGTATCGATGGCCAGTCGAGTACGATAGCCCCTGCCCCTAACATGAGTTTCATATCCGTGTCATGTGTGTGTCATGGCCTAGGAGATATAAAAATATCCCGCTAATATAGGATAATCGTCTAACAACTAAGTCTACATGCATAGAAGAAATAAAGACAAGTAAATCAACGAACTCCGTCAATCGCACCCAAGTCTAGCTTGGACGCTCAATATATATCATAAGTACTAAAGCAAAGAGTAACAAACATGTAACATGCTGCAATAAATATAATTAGACAGTAATCATAGCAAGGTATACTTTCCTGAAACCCGGAAAGAGTTAAGGTAGCGTTCTGTCAGCGAACTTGTCAAGTCAGGAGCAACACGAAAAGTGAAAACGGAATGGACAACTCCGGATTAGAATGAGCAAACTCTCTGCTCTACTATTTATAGGCCAGGGCAAATCAAATCCATGCGCCAAGTGGCAATTTCTCCAAAGTCAGTGCAATGAACTTGCATTAATGACGATCAATCTGTCACCTCAAACTCAGCTAAGTCAAAGAGTCATCAATGCTTCGAAATACTCAACAAAACTGACCAAAGTAGATGCGCCACACAGCTTATGCGCTCATCAGCTCCATGCGCTGCACATCTGATGCTGTCACGCCCCGATTCGGAGAATCGTTCGTCCTCGCTTTGATTTACGCCGAATCATTCGTCCTCACTTGAGCGTGATGCCGTACAAGTCTGGTGTTGTACTTGTACAAGACAAAGACGGTACATAATTGATAATCTTCAAATAGGAACACATTGCAGCGGCATAAGCAGACAAATTGAGGTTAACGAGGACATTATTTCTTATCGAATTGAAACACATAACTGATTTATAGTAGCGGAGATAAGCAGATAACTTGAAGTTGCGCAGAGATATAAAAATGTGTTCTCTTTATTGATAATTGAAGTAGAGTACATGACTCGTAATGGAATACAAAATTTACAACACATCTCACTTTACATTAATAGCTAACTGAACATATGCCATAAAGCTTACATTTGATACTCTGATACATTAGATTACAACTCAATGTATCGACTTGACTTACAACTCACTGGTACAACTAATTACAATGTTCCATATATTATGCCCTTTATAAATAGAAGACATCTTTTGCAAGGAGAGCTTCTGCATGCCCAACAAATCTTCGATGTCGCGGGACCGATCAAGCCAATCTTCGTGTACAGAACTTTCCAAGCACGAGCACCTAAAAAGAATGTCCACAACGTGGGTCAGTACATCATCTATGTACTGGCGAGCAGAATTCTGCCCACTCGCCTAAACCGACACTAAGTAGTCAATTTTAGCAAACATTTATTAGAGTGATCTTTCTAGTTGGGGCCCAGCATCAGTTTACAATTCATGAGCAGGGACATTGAAACTTGTAAATAGGATTATGGCATTGCTCGTGTGGAAGCAACATCAAACCAGGGGCAACATGTAGTCTCATATTCTCTTCTATAGCAACAGTTTAATATGTAAGTCATGATTGTGCAGCGTTCACAATAAGGTATAATCCTAGCATACTTGGTGTTATCATGTTAAGCAAGCAAGTTGAACCAACATATATATTAAAAATATCACATTAAAGTGATTTCTTACCGATAGCCGACTCCCTCGTTCCTGCATCAAATACAGGTTAGGTAATATACTTACTCTGCCTGCACAAAATATTCATTAGCGTGCATCCTGATTACTTGACCACTGGTGTTATGCACCATTTAGGACTTGCCATATACATATAGGACTTCAAGGGTATGCGACGCACCATTCACTCGGGTTGCGAGCCTGAAATGAATGTCCCGATACCAATCATGCCACCAAAGCATGCTGCATTTCCTCCTAGGCCGAATCGGTCCCCAGGGCCCTCGGAACTGTCCGAGAAAACAATACCTTGTATAGAAGTTGTCCAGGACCATGCGAATGCGTGTCCGACTCGATCGTGCACAAAATCGCATGATAAAATATTAAAAAAAGTAAGGCAACGGTGCATCATTCATCTCATTCAAGTCATGTTCAATAACTCATTTCTTTCCAACATTACCATCGTTTCACTTGGTGATCCCAGCGATCCCAAGTCTCATCATTTCTCATTTCATCAACTCATCGCAATGTTTTCCATATCTTTCCTTTCGACAAGAAATATAACATTCATTCATTTCATAGGGACATTTATTCATTCTTTCATTGCTTATGAGAAACATGCAATAATTCATATCTTTGCAACCGTTGTACAGAGTGTACATGATTCAAGTGTTTCATTTTGGCTCATTGGGTCGATAGCATAGCCAGTTCATTTCTCATGTATCGTTCACAAGGTATCTCATTATTCAAGTGTTTTACTTGTTTCGGCAACGTTAAGTATAAGGGGCATTATAAATTCATTCTCAGGCATCAAGTCACATTAGCAGTTCAAGTGTGATTCATGCAAGAGTTTAATGTTCATGTATTGTTCATTTCAATATTTGGCAACATAAGCATCTCTTATTATTCAGCAACTAAGACATGCGTCATTTATGGACAATTCATAGTATCACAATACTCCATTTTATTAAGCATAAAGGAGTAGGAAGGAGGAAGGATAGTTCCACTCACTTGCATCAAGTGTCTTCCTGTTTCGATTGCACATATTTCCACTCAGCGTAGCTCCACCAGCAAGCCACGTTCCAATACCCATTCCGTCTAGCCAGTTAAGAGAGACTGCATCAGCCTTAATTCTCTTAGTTTCCAACACAAGTCACGGTCTAACATTCTGATCGCATCCAAAAAACCAAACAAATGCCTTGCGCGAAGCGGAATATTACAGATGCGCCCTCCTAAAGCTCTCCACCCATCAAAACATTTAATGCTAAAATGATCGAAATGACAGCAACACGCGTCTCGAAGTCTGAGCAGTCAGCTTTTGCAGAAGACGAAGAGACGCAATCATCACTCTTTTGTCGGTTATGGCTGTGCTCTGTCACATAGCTAACTGATAACTTGCATGCGCTCTCGCAGCCATGCGCTCAAACTCTGCATGCGCCTCAAAAGCCATGTGCCCAGACTTGCTCTTGTCAGAAGCCAAGTCTCATGCGCCGGATCCTAGACGCATCCACTCAAATCAATCAACAAAGATCTTTTAGCAATAGGTACGCGCCACGTGTCTTTGACTCGGTTCTGCCTACGAATGGGTGCCAACCATCCAAGATTTCAGCAACAACTAAATCTCAGCAACTGCCATATGTCAGCTCCTCCGAAGCCCACCAGTGCAGTTCAAACAGATTCATTTGCAGCTCCCCGGCGCATCGTCCATGCGTCCAACAAAGTCAGACACGTGGCATCCCTACGTGCAAAACCTCGATACACGCATCGCATATGCGCGCATAAGCAGATCATTCTGCTGCCTATAAATAGAAGGATCATTCCTTCATTCAAGGGCTTCAGCTTCGGTTCTTCAACTTTTTCAACCACTTCAGCATCCAGAGCACTTGCAAGAGTTTCAATCCTCTTCAAGTCCCTGTCTGTTCCAGAGCAACTCAGACCTTCAGAGAATCCGAGATCGTCGTCAGATCATCAATGGAGTCAAAGAATCACTACTCGTTCCATCGACACGGTTTCCAGATAAAAATAAAAGTGTACTCCTAGGATCCCAAC
Organism: Iris pallida; assembly: GCA_029216955.1. NCBI lineage: Eukaryota > Viridiplantae > Streptophyta > Magnoliopsida > Asparagales > Iridaceae > Iris > Iris pallida. The sequence goes on along the minus strand of JANAVB010022598.1, from coordinate 2,264,762 downwards.
GAGATCCTACATTGTACTCTGTTCTGTTTGTGATTATATATAAAGTTCATCACGAACACTTGTAATGACAAACAATTGGGTTTGGGTTTGGGTTTAGTTGGTTGTAGGGATTTTTAATTAATGGGCTTCAAGGAATAATAAGTTAGAATGGAAATTTAAATGGGAAATTAGGGAATAGGCTTTAGGATGTAAAAGTGGGTTTGAGAAATTTGATGAAATAACTTTTTTACTTCTAATTTATTGAAAAAGAGAAAAAACTATGGGAGGGGAAATTACACACCCTATAACTGAACCAAGGTTTGCTGTATCGGCATTAGAATCGGTATCGAACCATTCATATGAGTTTCGGTATCGACAGTATCGGCGATTTATGATCGGAGTATCATAATTGGAAAACAAATAATTATTAATAAATTATTAACATTTTAGAAGAAATATTGTATACATTTATGTATAATTTTAAGTATTTTCTATGATGATTCTTAGTAGTTTTGAAATTGAATGAAATAGTAGTTACCCTTGTCGATTGATTTACATCCAATAAATAAGTTTTCTTCTTTTACATGCTTTTACAACCATAGTATGCTTTTACATCCTTGTTAATTAGTCTTTTTCGTTCAATTTTCTTAACCTAATTGACCGGAAAATGGACTCCCAGTGTCGGTATCGGTTAGTCTCGGATATCGGTCGATATCAGATCGTGACATGCCAAACCATATCGGTATTGACTGTATCGGATCGTATTGGCTGATAGTGCAAACTATGAATTGAACATTAGCCAAAACAAGCTTTCTAATATATGGTCATTTTGTACACGACCAGTGCCCCCTCTTAAAATAACAACTTCAGTAAACTCTAATAGTCTTGACCTAAGGCCTTGTTTGGTTATCGGAATTTGAGCTTGGGAAAGGAAAGTGATTCCTTTCCTATGTTTGGGAGCCAAAGGAAAGTTGTTGGAAAGGAAAAATGATTCCCAAGAGGTAGGAAAATAGGGGGGAAAGTGGTTCCTCCCATTTATCTAAGTAATCACTTTCCCTCCAACTTTTCCGCATTTATTACAAAAAGTTTTGACCAAAATATCCATGTTCATAATATTATTTACCATTTTTATCCATAATATCTTTTAGACAAAAATATTTCTGAGTAATAATTATTTTTATTAGCACGAGGGTATTTTTGGAAAATTGACTTGATTTTGTTTCCTTTCCTTACAAACACCAAACACTATAATGGAAATTAAAGATATATTCCGGCTATAATTCCGATCTTTCCAAACACCGGAAAGGAAAGTTTATAGGAATTATAATTTCCTAAAGGAAAGGAAATACCAAGGAATCAGTTTCCTTTCCTTTCCATTCCGCGAACCAAACGAGGCCTAAGTATCAATCTATTATTATGTGGCTTCCTTTCACAATCTCACTTTAAATATGATACCTAAGTTATGTACATGTATTATTCTAGCCAATCTGCCACAACTTTTGTCAAAATACCGAGTATGATAATCAACTCCAAAATTTGCAAGGATTCGACGACACAACAATGTAGCCTTCATATCAATTTTGGGGTGTTGGCCACATGTACGTATTACCTCCATCTGTCTCTCTCAAGGACCACTTAAAATTTCCATGAAGCCCCTTAGCTACATTTCAATCTACCTTAATTGTCTCAGCTAAAACGCATTTACATGAATACATGCCTATTCATAGAATATGTTCTTGAACTATTTTTGAGACTATCTGAAACAAGCCATTAATTAGCTAATGCAATTTGACAACTCAGAGAAGTTGCACCTTATCAACAAGAATACCTCAATAAATGTGCAAGCATGGCATACTGAAGGCTAGGGTGCATAGACTAGGACACAGATTCACATACAGGCATAATACGGATTCATAAAACGAGATTTTGGATGCAGGTATGGATATTCAAGATTATATATACACATGGAGACATCTTCATGCATTATATATATATATATATATATATATATATATATATATATGCAGATAATCTCTAGCCTAGTGGTTAAGAGAGATGCATGCGGCCTGAGTGGTCAGGAGTTCGAATTCCAGTGGGAGCGATTCCAGAAACAATTTACCTGGTTCCAAAAAAAAAAAATATATATATAAGTAAATAATAAAATAAAATAAAAAATTTTAAAAATATATATATTATATAGTGTACATCAGATTTTATCATCATTGTGACTATCAAGCCTTGTTCTATCAGAATGGGGTCAGCTATGAAGCATAAAAAAAACGATGGAGAGATTTTATGACCGTCTATCGACCTGAGGTGTCTAATTTCTTGCTAACCTAACTATGGGCATGAGAGGATCACACCATAAAACCTAGGCGGCCAGTGGGCAGGCAGCTAGGCCTACCTTTTGGATATACAGTTAAGAAAATGAAACAAAGAGCACCGTCCAAGTTCGCTAGAGGATAAGAAGTCTAGATGAAGAGGTAACATGAAATAATTTGCTATAGGGAATTGCATTCATCCCTATGAAACATAAGCCAAAGAGCGAAATGGAATTACATTTGATCTTGATAACATTGATATTTGTGCTTGTTGTGGATTGTAATTAGGTTCCAAAAAATTATAGAGAGGAGATGATACAAAGAAATGTTACTTTCTCATATGGCACGATACTGACCATGCAAAATCATTTTGAGCCTATGTTTTGGGTCCTCTAGAACCTAGATATAGACGAACCATATCAAACATGAGTGTCAAAAATGTTGAATATATGCTCGACATAGGTGTGGGTATGGATAAGGTCCGTTAGAGTACTCTTGCAACAGAAAGAGAATGATGACGCGTATAAAGAACCATTATGAAACTTACAAATATGGAACATCAAACTTGGAGTGATACATGTCATTTTGTTTGGTACATAAAACTGTATTGTAAAATAAGTCATCACCTTCCTATCGTTTATAGGTTGTATCCTGCTGTATCAGAAAATATGTATCGTGTATCATGAGATACTGAGAACAGAAATCGTAACTTCAATTTTAGTTTAAGACTCGGTTATTTTTGTTGGTGTTTTTGCCTTTGGACTAGAAAAGATAGTCCCACATCGGCTACACCAAATGGTGAGTATCTCAATATAATGCATTGCTTGTGTTGAGGTGTGCACATGAGGTGTAGTGAGGCACAAGTTTGTGCCATGTGGAAGTATTTTCCTAGAAGGAAAAAGGATTAAATCCAACAAGGATGCAAGTTAATTTTTGTTGTGCGGACTCGGACTCGGACGCGGACTCCAAGATGTCTCGTGCATGCACGGGAGGGTTCGGGGGGTAGGCGTGGACTGGCACACTTCTATGCTGATTGTGGGATGATCTAAAATATCAAACTCTATTTTTGAGTATTGGTATTTTAGTCCCACATCGGATAGGAGAAGAGGTGAAGTCTCAACTCCACTCTATAAATAGAGCCCCTTGGCCTCCTTTGAAAGATGCACCAAGAAGAGAGTTGAGGGAGTCTGTTAAGTCCAGGAAGCCCGTTCAAGTCTCAAATATTGACTTAAGAGCGTTCCAGAAGTTCTCCTGAACTTGCTGGTTCCTGGGAGCTTATCCGTACTGCGGGTATAGCTTTGAGCGCCGGTATTCAACACCCCAGCGAGATCCGCTCTTCTTCTTCCTTCCTCTTTCTGTTGCCTTCGAGAATCTGAGACTCAACTGTTGTTGATCATCTCTTGTTGCCTTCGAGAAACCGCTATTGCAAACGCGATTCGATTTTTTTTTTAATCGTTTAGGCTACGCAATCAGCATTATTTGCATCTCTTTTTTAGGGATTGCAACTGCATTATTTGCATCTCTTTTTTAGGGATTGCAACTGCATTCTTTGCATCTCTTCTTAGGGATTGCAACTGAGTTTTTCCATCGATTGTTTGCAAATAGACTAACAATCTCAAAGCTATACGATTCGATGGAAAACACTCGTGCTTCGCTTGTCGATACCGGCTTTAACAAGTTGGAGAAATTCGACGGCGAACACTTCCAGATCTGGAAGCGAAAGGTGACTCTGAACCTTCAACTCGTGGATGTTGATCACGTGTTGGATGAGGAAGAACCAATCGTTCCAGCAACAGGATCTGCTGCTGTTCTGGCCGCTGCTACGAGCAAGCAGACGAAGTGGAAAAAGGATAACAGCATATGCAGGCTGCTGATCCTGAATTCCATGGAAGACTCTCTGGCCGAGTCCTACACAAAGAGGACTTCTGCCAAAGAGATCTGGGAGTCCGTGGGGAAGCTGTATGACGACGACGAGGCCCGGTCGAAGATGTTCATGGTTGAAAAATACCACAAATGGGTCTTTGAAGACGAGAAGACCATGCTGCCCCAAGTGAAAGAGTTCCTGAAGCTGCGCCAGAAACTGGAGGACGATAGCATGCCCCTCGTCGACAAGTTCGTCGTTGGAGGGATCGTGGCAAAACTTCCTCCAGGATGGAGCAACATCTATGCAAGGATGCATAGGAAGAAGATGGAGATTAGCCTGGATAATCTCCTCAGCGAGATTCATGTTGAGGACGAGATGCGCTCTCAACAGAAGTTGGACACCCTGTCCAAGCAACTAGCAACGGCGAATCTGGTTCAAGCCACCAGAGAGAACAAAGGGAAGCAGGCGGCTTCTCACCACAAGAAGAAGGACTTCTCGAATCTGAAAGTGAAGGGTCCAGGATTCAAGCAACAGAAGTCCAAGTCCCATGTGACTTGCTTCAACTGTGGCAAGAAGGGTCACTATAAAAGTGAATGCAAGTCCAAGCCCAAAGAGCAAGGTGAGCCTAACAAGGTTTCTTTGGTTACTAATCAGGTTGCCATGATAGCACAGGTTGCAACTGTGGGGGCAGACTTGGACTGGTGGATAGACACTGGCGCGACATGTCATGTCTGTTCAGACAAGGACTGGTTCGTCTCCTATGAGCCTACTTCCGAGAAAGTCATGATGGCGAACCAGGCACAAGCTGAAGTACTGGGGATCGGGACGGTGGAGCTGAAGCTTACATCGGGGAACATTCTGACGCTTCAAGGTGTGAAGCATGTTCCTGCAATCACAAAGAACCTGATCTCTGGGAGCCTGCTCTGCAACGCAGGCTTGAGGATGGACATCAATGCTGGCCAAATGGTGATGTCCAAGAAGGGTACTTTCTTCGGGAAAGCTTTTCAGACTGAAGGAATGTACAAAATTCAGCTTGTTGTAACCCAGCATAATAATGTCAATGCTATCACTAGTTTGAATTACTCTCTTGAGTTGTGGCATAATAGACTAGGACATGTTCATTGTAAGCGAATAAACAAAATGTCTAGTCTAGGACTTATCTCCAAGTGTGGGGGTAAGGTAGAGAAATGTGAGATATGTGCTCAGACGAAGATCACTAGGAAACCCTTCCACAGGGTCCATCGAAGCACAGATCTTCTGGAGTTGGTTCACTCAGATATCTGTGACTTCAAACAATTCTCTACAAAGGCCGGGATGAAGTATTTCATTACTTTCATCGATGACTTCTCCAAGTATGCCTTCGTCTATTTACTCAAATCTAAAGACGAAGCATTCGAGAAGTTCAAGGAGTTCAGGGCCGAGGCTGAACGGCAAACTGGACAACAACTCAAGAGGCTGAGGAGTGATCGAGGTGGGGAATATAGGTCTCATGAATTCTCATCATTCTGCAAAGAACATGGAATCATCAACGAGACGACGGCTCCGTATTCTCCACAATCCAACGGAGTAGCAGAAAGGAAGAACAGAACGTTGACAGAGATGATGAATTCTATGCTGTTGACTGCGGGTCTCCCAAAGTGCTATTGGGGAGAAGCTGCATTAACGGCCACTTTCATTCTGAACAGAGTGCCGTATGCAACTTCCGACATAACTCCTCATGAACTCTGGTTCAAAGTCAGACCCAACCTGAATGTCATTCGAGTGTGGGGGTGCCTGGCTTATGTGAAGCTCCCGGATCTAAAGATTCAGAAGCTGGGGACAAGGACTACTAAGGCGATCTTCCTGGGGTATGCCGAGAAGAGTGATGCTCGGAGATTCCTTGATATCGAGTCAAATCATATCATCGAATCTCGCGATGCTGAATATTTTGAAGAAAAGTTTGCAAGGCACAAGAACATTGTTCTCGCGGACATTCCGGAGAATAATGAGGGTGCGGAGCAGACAGAGATCTTTATCGAACCAGTAGTCCAAGATGGAGTTGTTGTCGAGGAGACACCAGCTGAACCAGAACTCGCTAAGCCGTCAACTAAGCGAGCGAGGAGGCCGAACGACTTCGGAGATGACTTCGTCACCTATCATGTGGAAGCAGATCCGCTTACCTATGATGAGGCGATGAAGACCAGAGATGCTATATTCTGGAAGGAGGCGATTGACAACGAGATTGACTCAATCACCTCCAATAACACATGGGTATTGGTCGACCTACCAGAAGGAGCAAGACCCATCGGATGCAAATGGATCTTCAAGAAGAAGATGAAAGCAGATGGAACCATTGACAAGTTCAAGGCCAGGCTAGTGGCCAAGGGGTTTGCTCAGAAGCAGGGGATCGACTACTTTGACACTTATGCTCCAGTAGCTCGGATGACAACTATCAGATTGTTAATTGCTTTAGCAGCAATACACAAGCTGGTGATACATCAGATGGATGTGAAAACGGCATTCCTTTATGGCGAGCTGACCGAAGAGATCTACATGCAACAACCAGAAGGTTTTGTCGTCAGAGGTCTGGAAGACAAAGTCTGCAAGTTGATGAAGTCTCTGTATGGTTTGAAGCAAGCTCCCAAAATGTGGCATGAGAAGTTTGACAAGGTGATAAGGTCAAATGGCTACAGGGTCAGTGAAACAGACAAGTGTGTCTATACGAAGTTTGCTGACGGAAGAGGAGTAATCGTTTGTCTATACGTGGACGACATGCTAATCCTAGGTACGGATTTAAGCTGCGTCACAGAGACAAAGAAATTCCTCTCGACCAAGTTCAGTATGAAGGACTTGGGGGATGCCGACGTAATCTTGGGGCTCAAGATCATCCGGACAGGCACTGGAATAGCGCTGTCACAGTCTCATTACATTGAGAAGATGCTCTCTCGCTACGGGTATCAAGATCTTCCTATTATTGATACACCGTACAGGAGTGATCTGAAACTGGAGCCAAATTCGAAGGAGAGCGTCAGGCAGTTGGAGTACGCTAGCGTCATCGGAAGTTTGATGTACGCTACTACTGCCACAAGGCCTGACATAGCCTTTGCAGTGGGAATGTTGAGTTGATTTACGAGCAATCCAGGCGTAAAGCATTGGAAAGCTGTGAAGCGTGTTATGAGATATCTCAAGAAGACTCAGACATATGCACTATACTACAGCGGAGATCCGTCAGTAGTGGAAGGCTTCAGTGATGCTAGCTGGTGTTCAGAGGTGGAGAGCGAATATTCCACAGGTGGATATGTGTTCGCCATGGGTGGAGCTGCTATATCGTGGAAGTCGAAGAAGCAGACTATGTTATCTCGCTCCTCCATGGAATCTGAATTCTTTGCATTGGACGCTGCAGCAGATGAAGCAGAGTGGCTTCGGGAGCTCATGTATGACCTTCCAATGGTTGGGGCTCAGATACCGGCGATTCCGATATACTGTGACAACCAGGCGGCAGCAGCAGTGGCATCAAATGAACTCTTCAACGGGAAGAAGAGGACTGTGCGGTTGAAGCACAGAGCAGTGAACGATCTCATAAAAAGGGGCGTCATTGCAGTGATCGATGTTCGGAGTCAGGAAAACCTGGCGGATCCGTTCACGAAGGGTCTCAAGCGTCAGCTGGTCGAGGACACAGCAAGGAAGATGGGCTTGAAGGCATTCTAATATTGTGTCATTATAATCCTATCAATAAATTTTATGTTATTGGTTCAAAGAGAAATCTACCAGATATCTAATTTTTTGATTCAAGGGAGGACTATTGACTGGAAAAATATTAGTTAACAGTGGGCACTTGTTCTGCGGAACATGTAAGGGTTTCGGACCCAGAACCACTGTTGTCTACTATGAATTTTCTACGGAAAATTGATCCTGTGAGAAGGATGGCATAATGCCTTAATGAGTTCTCAGACTGAGTGAAGGTCTGTTATGCTTTACAGGAAGCATGGTGGCGCAACAACCACAAAGGAGTGTTACAACTCCATGCTACAGTGGGGTGACTCCACCATGAGGTTCCCAGGTAGGGGTAATGCCTCGGCTTTGTTAGCCAAGTTACAGGCGGCGTAGCACCGCATATAGGCAGGTAGCCTAATGTTGCATAATCGTAATAAAGAGATGTAGGCAGCACTACAAAGAGGCCGGTGTCCTCATGTTACAGTGGCATGACACCACGATGAGGTACCCAGGTAGGGGTAAAGCCTCGGCTTTGCAAGCCATGTCATAGTGGCGTAACACCACAAGGGAGCGCAAGGCTTCATGCTGGGTAGTTTGGCACTACAAAGAGGCTTGAGACCTCATGCTACAGTAGTATGACACTACGATGAGGTTCCCAGGTAGGGGTAATGCCTTGGCTTTGTCAGCCATGTCATAGCGGCGTAGCACCGCAAAGAAGCGCAATGCTTCATCGTAATGACTCTTTATATAGAACTCACCTATAGTGTATGGACAGAGATATCAGGCCGTCTCTTGAGGGTAAACTTGTAGACGTCCAAAAATTATACACTGAAATCAGGCTGGCACAAGGCCTTCAATGTGCAGCCAGAAGCACAGTTGATGTCACTATGTGAGTAGGAAGAATTGCAGTTATGGTGCAGAATTCAAGGCTTAGTCCATTCTTGTATCATGCTGTTATTTAACCTATGCGGGAAGATTCAAGTCGTAGCGACATCTCTCCTAATGCATGATGGACAATCACTGTGGGGAACGCTCAACCCATATATTGAGATATGTGGGGGATTGTTGGTATTTTTGCCTTTGGACTAGAAAAGATAGTCCCACATCGGCTACACCAAATGGTGAGTATCTCAATATAATGCATTGCTTGTGTTGAGGTGTGCACATGAGGTGTAGTGAGGCACAAGTTTGTGCCATGTGGAAGTATTTTTCTAGAAGGAAAAAGGATTAAATCCAACAAGGATGCAAGTTAATTTTTGTTGTGCGGACTCGGACTCGGACGCGGACTCCAAGATGTCTCGTGCATGCACGGGAGGGTTCGGGGGGTAGGCGTGGACTGGCACACTTCTATGCTGATTGTGGGATGATCTAAAATATCAAACTCTATTTTTGAGTATTGGTATTTTAGTCCCACATCGGATAGGAGAAGAGGTGAAGTCTCAACTCCACTCTATAAATAGAGCCCCTTGGCCTCCTTTGAAAGATGCACCAAGAAGAGAGTTGAGGGAGTCTGTTAAGTCCAGGAAGCCCGTTCAAGTCTCAAATATTGACTTAAGAGCGTTCCAGAAGTTCTCCTGAACTTGCTGGTTCCTGGGAGCTTATCCGTACTGCGGGTATAGCTTTGAGCGCCGGTATTCAACACCCCAGCGAGATCCGCTCTTCTTCTTCCTTCCTCTTTCTGTTGCCTTCGAGAATCTGAGACTCAACTGTTGTTGATCATCTCTTGTTGCCTTCGAGAAACCGCTATTGCAAACGCGATTCGATTTTTTTTTTAATCGTTTAGGCTACGCAATCAGCATTATTTGCATCTCTTTTTTAGGGATTGCAACTGCATTATTTGCATCTCTTTTTAGGGATTGCAACTGCATTCTTTGCATCTCTTCTTAGGGATTGCAACTGAGTTTTTCCATCGATTGTTTGCAAATAGACTAACAATTTTTTCATAATTGTATTAACAAAATTTTGAAAAAAAATGAAATTAAGACTTGAACATTGTTCAGCGCTAGTAGATAATATCTAACTGTTTGAGTTTTCATCTTGTGTGTAGCCTTTTGTTCAGAGTGTATAGTATAAATTATTCTTTGCACGTTTTTTCTTTTTCCCCGTCTTTTTCCTGCATATTAATTTCACATAGGATCTGTTTTTCAGGATCTAGCCCTCTTACTTATGACATCTGGAAGAGATCCGGGTATCATTCCTCGTAATGCACATCCTCCAGAGCCTGAAGGCTATGATGGCAACAACGGGGTGGGGGGAGTCCAAACTCCACCATTACGCTTACCACGGACTAAGGACGTGATTGTCAATGGAATGACTATGAAGATTAAGTATTGTGATACCTGCATGCTTTACCGACCTCCTCGGTGTTCCCATTGCTCGATCTGCAATAACTGTGTGCAACGTTTCGATCACCACTGCCCATGGGTTGGGCAGTGTATTGGGCTTGTAAGTCTAATTCGCTATCACCATTATTATACATATGGAAGTTACATGTTTGCAATTGTAAGAGAACCTCGCTAACTATTGAACCACAAACTCGAAATTAAATTAGAAGTAATAATGTATCTCTATTGTTTCTCAGAAGAAAACCAATTTATCCTCTCTTTATACGAAGAATATTACTTTATAAGAACAAGTCGGTATTTCTTGTAGTTTATACTGGTTTTATATTTATTTCTGTTCTATTTTGCTTGAAATCTGTTAGTAGCAGTTGCAAATTTGTTGGTTGATAAGATTGACACATGTTAAATAATTAGTGTTTTCCCACAAACCAAGCTAGTGACATTTACATTATACTCTTTTCAAGTTGTTTATGCTTATTAGTTCTGTTTATCTTCATGTGGTTTATAGTTATATCTTATATGCTTATAAGATGAAAGAAAATTGCCGGAAATGGTCTAAACATGTGCAAAGGAGAACTGTTGATGCACTGAAGCTACTATAATGTTGATTGCAAATGTCTATGGACAGTTTTGAATATGCTTATAATGTTGATTGCAAATGTCTATGGACAGTTTGGAATTTGCTTGTTATGTGGGTTACTTGTAATGCTCAATCATCTTTTTTGTTTCTCCAACTGGTCTGCTGTGTTACTATGCAGCGAAACTACCGATTCTTCTACATGTTTGTTTTCTCCACAACTCTGCTCTGCATATATGTCTTCTCTTTCTGCTGGATCTACATAAGAAAGATTATGGACGCTGATGAGAGTACGATTTGGAAAGCTATGACCAAGACCCCCGCTTCCATTGTTCTCATAGTTTACACCTTCATCGCTGTATGGTTCGTCGGCGGTCTCTCCATCTTCCATTTATATCTCATGAGCACCAATCAGGTAAACCTATATCTACTTCCTGTTAGAATCTGTATGTATATGAAGTACATTATATTTGTCGCCTGATATTATAATTCCACACACCATTTCTTGCTCTTAGACGACTTATGAGAACTTCAGATACCGATATGATCGTCGAGCCAACCCTTTCAACAAAGGAGTAGTGGAGAATTTTAAAGAGGTCTTCTTCACCAGCATCCCTCCATCCATGAACGACTTCCGAGCAAGGCTGCAGAAAGAGGAAGGGCTAGAGGGCCGTGCAGTGGGCGGAGGGGGGTTTATGAGCCCGAACATGGGGAAAGGAGTGGGGGACATCGAGATGGGGAGGAAGGCGGTTGCGTGGGACGGTGAGGTCGAGGGGATGGGAATGGGAGGCGATTTCGAGGCAGGTATGAGAGAAGAAATGTTGGAGGACAAGGACGGAGGGGGCTTCGCGGGTCCTTCACCGGACCTGGACCGAGGCTTCCGAGCGGAGGAGGGCTTAGAGGGACGGGGAGCAGCAAATCCAAAGAGGTCGAGTTGGGGCCGAAGGAGCGGGAGTTGGGAGATGCCACCGGATGCCATGGGTCTAGCTTCCGGAGCTGGGGGATCCGGGCGGGCGGGCGGGCGGGCAGCGGTAGCAATGAAGGATAGTATCAGCAACGACGGATAGTATCAGAAATGAAAGGGCTAACCCCAAGTGTGCATTTTGCCACTAATTGCCAGTCTTGTATCTTCACTTTTTTGGTTCTTTTTTCTTGTGTACATTGTTTCACCCTTGCTTGCTTCCTGTTTTGCAATGGCTTTGGAATTGTGTTTTTTTCCCTCAAAATATAATGAAAAGTCTCTCTTACAATCTGAGTGATTTGGTTGTTTGTTACACCTAGCTACAATTGTCCCATTTATAATTTGTACTCTTGGATGATCTAAGAAGTTTGATCTTTCATGTACTTGGTACCCATAAAATTGGAGGCTAAATTATCTCCAACTACAGCGTTTTGAACTTTTTTTTTGGCACATTAACTTTTCACTGTTCGATTTTGACATCCAAACTTTATAAAATATTTTTTTGAAGTATCTTTCGTTAATTTTGAAGTACATTGAGACCACTTTAAAAGACTATATGACAATACAAGTATTTAGGATGTGCTTTTGTACTATAAGATATGCTTTTGAAGTAGTCTGAATATGCTTCAAAATAGCCATTTATAAAATTGAGATGCCAAAATTGAGCAAGGAAAATTTAAGATGTCAAAAATGTCCCAGCAATATTGAGAGCACTATAGTTGTCATTAGGATAATTTAGGAAAAATTGAATGATGATATAACCTACCAGCAAATTCATATCCATCTCTATAATTATAATACGAGTATACGACTTAACAACGGGCCAAAAATGAGCCGTATAAGTCGTATGTATACCTAACTCATCTGGCTTTTGTGGTCAGTGAGGAGAGGTATAACCTCCTTGGCTAGGTGGATGGTCTCGGGATCGAACCGCGGGAGAGACTTGGGCAGTTGGCCCAACTGGCATGCAACGTATTGTGCACAAAGTCCCGTGCGTTACGTCGGGCATCTCAAAAAAAGAAGAAGTTGTATGTATATCCGTATCTATTATCTCTATTATTATTTTAACTTGCGTATATATCTCTCACGTAGTTAAACAAATTTCAAAATTCCTTCTCACTTTTTTTTCCTCTTTTTTTTTTTCTAACCAGCACATGTGGACTCAGTTAAATCGTGTCTCCCCGCATACGATTTTTAGCCGGTTGTCATATCGTTTCGGACTTTTCGTGCGGATTTGTCCGCACTGAATTTGTCATCATCGTCCCACACGCATATCTTGCGCACTCCGCGCGCTTCAGAGCTCCACGAGACGGCCGTGACGTCTTTCAACGCCCCCAACTCAACGTCTCGCTTCGCCCCCGACGCCGAAGGCGCCCCCGACGTCTTCACGACGCCTACGACAGCCGATGCCGCCCAGCCACCCGTTCTATGTGCATGACGTCTTTACATCGTATTCTCGACGTCCTTACGGCGCCGCACGACGGGCCGTGTGGTTGGCCGTCGTTTATACCCGTGGTAGAAAGGTGCCGGTCCTCGACCGTCCGCACGACGTCCTAGCTGTTGAGTTTTCTTGCACGGGCGCTCCATTCTGTCCCACGCCAGCTCAGATCGTGACCATTTTTCGTCAGTCCTACGACGTTGTGGATGCCTCGCATCGCACAGGCCAGGTTCATCATCGTCCATTCTTCTAACTATATAACAAATCCTAAAACCATATTCAATATTCAAATTATATTTAAATTAAGGGTGTGTTTGATCGAGCTTTTTTTTTTGTGGAAAATATTTCTGTGATAAATTTTCCACCAGTTGTAGTGTTTGATAGCGTATATTTTCCATGGAATTATTTTCAAAGAATCTATCATTTTTTATATTTTCCTTCAAAATGGTGGAAAATGAAACATGCCCAATAAATAGGAAAATATCAATTTCCATCGAAAATAACTATTTTTCATGGAAAATAATGACAATCAAATGCCCAAACTAATTCTGTGAAATTTTTCCCTGTAATTTTTTTCCTAGTAAAATAATTCAGTGGAATTAATTTATTTTTCACATGTTTTCCACTTTGTAATCAAATGTACCCTTAGATACGTAATATTATCTAACTAAAGACATATCCAAAATTCTAAATATATATGTATAACATCAAAATTAAAATACATTCAAATCAAATTTAAAATATTTTAATATAATTTAAATTTGTATTTAAATTTTGTAAACACAATATAGGCTTTATTGTACGCACTACGCACGTGAAGGTGACTAGTGAAACATGAACAAATTTTTTTTTTTTTTGAAAAAAAAGCCTAATAGACCGAGCGGGGGACCACACACGTGAAATCAAGGACAAATGAGGACCCCAATTGACTCGGTTGTGGACCCAACAAAACAGAGTACTACTTCTATCTCTGATGCACAATTCGACTAATGAGAGGCCGACACGTGTTCACGGTTCATGCGTCGGTCCTCCTCCGCAGTCGGCAATCTGCAGTCGGCAAGGAACCGCTCTTGTATTTTTGTGTGTGTGAGAGCACATGTATCATTGTACGTTCATCTGATATCTTTTCGTGCCCTTCTTTTTTACTGAACTTTTTGCGCATTGTCCAGTGAGAAAAATCTTAAAATGGTCACATTTCCTTCTGCTGTCCACTGTTAGAAATAGTTACAAACATTTTTTTCCCCAAAGTAAATTGTCACATTGTCCGAAGCATATCCCTGAGAAAGATGAACGAGCACTGATTTTAACGAGTGAATCTGTCAGATGACCATATAAACATGTTAAGCTGTCCATTGTTTGGTGACTTTTGTAAAGTTTTCAAACAAACACTGTCTACTGTCCACACCACACTCATCAGATGCAATGTGTGTGTACGTATGTGTATCAGAACCATCATCATCTTCTAAAAGAGAATTAAGTTGGATTTTTCTTTTTCTTTCATTCTTTGTATAAAATAGACATAAATAATTTTAAGGATATTTTTAGCAAATATCTCCACTCAAATTATAGAAACTAGTATATACTCTCAAAAATTTTAAAAATCTACCAAATGTTCCTATTTTTTACCAAACACTCAAAAAGGTTGTAATAGTAGGAGTATACTTTAAATTTTTAATTGTTCCATATAAAAACTGGAGGTATTTATTTTCAAAAAGTGGAAGTATATACAGGGTCGGTCCTGAGCTGATGGGGGTCCGAGACGAAACTTCCAAAATGGACCCCCATACATCATGTAAAAAAATAAAAAAATGTTGTAGTCAAGATTTGAACCAATGACCTCTTAAATATAAGTCTAGCATTATAACCACTAAACCACAATGTTTCTTGTTAAAAAAGGCACATGATACATACTAGTTCTAATGTAAATAGTTCCATGTTAGTGCCCCATTTCATCAGGGGGCGCTGGGCCGTCGCCCGGCCTGCCCTGGGCCAGGGCCGTCCCTGAGTACATATTAGTTTCTATAATTTGAGTGAGGATATTTGCTAAAATATTCCTAATTTAAAAGCTAAACTAGATGAGCGGCTACCTTAATGGCCGTAGATGAACCGGATAGGTTCATCACAATTTTTTTTCTTCAATATCAACTATTTCCAACATTTAAAGATGTTCTAATTGCTTCTTTAATTACATATCTTAATGTTCATATTTTCATTAAAAATATTTATATATTTACACCTTCAAACGACTTCACACCTCGAGGCTACAGGAGTTTATTATTGTGGAGTTTTAATTTACTAAAATGTGGTAAGTGTCCACCTTCTTTTATTAAAAAGAGAATAACAAAACATACAAATTTTAAGATAAGCTTATTGCCACCACGATACACATTACACAAAGAATCTCAAAATAACTATGACCCAAACAATAAACTACAAAATATTAGAAAGATTTTAATTTTAATTTTTAATTTTTTTTGAAGGATAACTATCTTGATATTTTTTTTCCAAAGATTTTTGTGCATAGAGTTCTGTGGGGCTACTCAAGTTCATCCCTCCAAACACATGCAAACCAGCACAGTCCTCTTGTCCCCTTGTTCAGCTCTATAGGTGGCACCCAAAATTTGTCACTTCTTGCTCACAGCTGCTTCACGAAAAGATCAACATAATTGCCCTAAGAAACCCTTAGGACCTCTCCTGATATTTACCTAGAAAGACAAATGTTGCAACAACAAATTTCCCTGTTCAGTATGTGATATTAAGAAAAATTATTTTCTTATTTGCAGCCTCAGTCAAAAGTTTATATATATAGGCCGACTCTCTAGTCTAATGGTATTAAAGCAAACAGCCGAAGAGACCGACAAGATTTGAATCCTCCAATTATGTGTGTGCATGAATTTTTTTTATAAAGTTTATATATAGAAATAAATATACTGTATCTTTCCTATTATATTTCGAAAATAATTACACTGGCCATCTTTTTTCTTTATAAATTTTATAAAATATAGACGTGGTCGGTATTATAAGTTCTATACAAAATATAAACTATAGAGATTATTAACAGTTCCAACCTCAGTCTGATTTTTTAACTGTTCTTAATCAAAATTAAGTTCCTTTAACTATTATTTTAGTGTATCTAAAAGACAAAGAATGGAAAGTCTTGTCCATTAGAGAGGTGTTTCCAAACTGCACAATCTATTGTCTATTGACCATCATCAGAAAAAATGACAGATCCTATGGCATGCTTCCATTTCTTTGGGTTCATTATGTGATTTTCCATAATGGGAACAAGCCTAGTGTTCAAACCACACTGAAGGTGAAGACGACTTATTATTTCTTTTTGCTGATGGCTAGTTACTTTCAAGTTTTTAACTAGGTTTATAGGAATTCCTATTGAGAATGATGTGTGTTGGCCTATCCGATATATTATTGAACTGAGTCTATATATTAAAAAAAAAAAAAGGTTTCATGTTAGATATGATCCGATCCAAATTATCTACATCTTATTATCTCACTTTCTATTAGAAGTGAGACTAAATCATCGCATTTGAACGCTCTACTCGGAACGTTAATACATTTCGACAATTTTCACCTTATAATTTCGCAACCAAGCACCAGGGCCGGCCCTGGTCCAGGCAGCCGGGTGACAACACAAGGTCCACGAAGTTGGAGGGCCCAAAAAGGTATATATATATATATATATATATATATATATATATATATATATATATATATATATATATATATATAAGAACTAATATGTATAATGAACCTTTTTTAACATAAAATAATTCTAGTGTAGTGGTCATCATGTGACTTGCATTCTAGAGGTTTCAATTCTTGGTGGCAACATTTTTATTAATTTACTTTTATTTCAGTTTTTAATTTATCTATATTATATATAGGTCCCATTCTGAAAGTTTGCCTAGGTCTCTAATGAACTCAGGATTGGCTCTGCCAAGCACCCCGACTACCTTTTTTTGTTGAGGTGTGATATTTGACTGGACTCATATGTCTTTAAGAAAAAATTCATATAAGTCATAAACTAATTCCAATTATCTACACATCATGATCCCACTTCCTACCTGATGTTAGACTACATTATCTACTCCATTGCCATCACCTTTGAGCGCTCAACCGAAAACGAGATACAATCCAACAATCTCCACCTTAGTTCGTTTTCGCTAGCTGAGCAACCAAACATCCTGGCTACCTTTTCTCGTTCCAGCTAGTCGAGCACCCAAGAGATCCAAAATATTATCATCAATATTCGTTCGACCACATAACCAAACCGACATGTTCATCCACACCATCATTGTGTGTCAACTACAACGTCTTGCTCCGCCTTCGACGTGTCAGAACCATCTTTAAAGTCAATCCATGTATTTATCTCCAACATTAAGTTTGACCCACCTTTCATACAAATGTATTCCAAACTATCTTATGGAGGATGTTCCTAACTCTACCTTGATAAGAGAGTCCATATAATCTCATTATATATACACATGAACGTTCAACACAATCTGTCTCGAACCAATTAGAGTCGTCCAAATCAATCATATAACGTTGGACTATGATACCACTTGTTGAGACAAGGTATGACCCGAACAGAAATTGACCCATGTGATATGATACTAGACTGGACCCATGTCTTAATTTTTTTTTTCCATGTAAGGTCTTAACTTAATCCTAATTAATACATCTCATAATCATACTTCTTAGATGTGGAGCTAAATTATCCATTCTATTATCACCACATTTGAACACTCAACCGAAAGGAGATACAATCGAACCATTCCAAAGTTGAGAACTTCATCTTCTTATTATTATAATGGAAAACTTGACTCTATCTGCAATATTGACTAGAGAACCATGGCTGAACCCAACAATCCTACTATCAATTTCAGCTAGCAACCCCCTTTTAAATACTTGGTAAGTTGTATGGTCCATTGATATTTGTATTTTTCTCGTGAGAGAATGGTTGATATTACTCATTTATAAAGCTTCTGTTTGACAATCATCACAAGTTGGCATTTACCATGACTAATTTTGAGGACTAGTACCCAATATTAATTCAAACTCTGTTCCTTCCTAATGAAATCAACACTAAAATATTGCTAAAAGATGTTACATGACAAAAAATTTCAGGTAATTAGGAGGCTGCTGGCATATGGAGCAATAGAATGAGCTTCAATTTTATTAAATGAAGATCGAAACACCAAAAAAAAAAAAAAAGAATTATTACATTGACATCTATATACTCCCTGGTGAAATGCAAATGATACATATGTACCTACAAAATCAATAAACTTCAAGACCACAGAAGAAGGAAGCAGAGGACAGAGACAGGGGCGACTGAATGAAGCTACTTCACACCGGACTCGCCTGATCAGTCCCCTCCCCAGCCCTCTCCTCCTCCTCCTCGGACGCTACCGGCGCGACTCTGATCTCGTCAACCTTTACTACGTGCTCCGGCATCGTGTCTTCCTTTTGCAGTACTTCGACCTTGGTTTTCCTGTAGACCATATAGAGGATCATCTGGATGACCCCAAAGCCGAATCCTAAGATGTTTGGAATCTGTACGTTCCAAAATTGACGAAATGTGTTTCAAATGAGCACATTATAAAATTTGGATGCTAAAATCGAGCAGTTAGAACTTCCAAAGGCAGCAAGTGTTATAGTTGAGATGCCATTAGAATAATTTATATAATTACCGCGATGTAGATGTCCTTGATGAATAGGCCGTAGGAGAACCACACGATGGCGCTCAGCGTGAGGAAGAAGGAGAGGGAGAAGGGCATGAACTCGACGCTCTTCGTCCGAATGACTTGCTTCTGCAGCTCCAAAGTAAGCGTACGGTTAGTACCACTTTATGTGAAGAAGGAAGAGAAAGAGGGAAATGTATGTTTATGTCCTCACAATTATGGTCATGGGCGCTGCGAAGACGACGACAGCGAACCCGACGCACATCCACCCGAGGGCCGTGACCCGGGCCGGGCCTTTCCAGATCAGCATGGTGGAGAGGACGATCAAGCAGAAGAGTACCACGTTCAAGGCCACCATCACTTTTGCTGCATGAATCTACAACAACAACAACAACAGAGTTTATGTTTTATTCTCATTCTCCTTTCTTCTTCCCAATTTCAAAACAACATCGATGATGAACATGCATACCTTAACCTTCTTGGGGGCGTAGAAGAGGAAGATGACGATGTAGGCAGTCTCGGCGACGCACCCGAATGAGTTGATGGTGATGAGTAGGTGCTGGTTGGTCTTGACAAATGCGTAGAAGATCCATAGCATGGAGCTGAACAACGCAACTATGTAGGGCTCCGACTGGAACACTTCGGTCGATTTCTTTCTAAATATGCGATAAAATGTTGGTCTGTGATCAAGATCAAGAGCAAACCATCTATGTCAATAATTTATTATACGCGTCGAATGTTTCTTGAAAAAAGAAAGAAAGAATAAAGTTGATGATAGTAAATAAGATTCTTACATCGGAGCTAGGTACACCATGAATGAGATCAAGTTGCCTGCAGTTCATGTACTAGTTCGTCAGCATTAGTAATTACACTATAGTCGGAGCATATATATTTCATGCATGTGGAGTTTTAACAAAAGCACAATAAGCATATAATAGTTGTGTTTGTACGAGTAATTATCAAAATGAATGAAATGTAAGGAAAGAAGCATCACCTAGAAGGCCGAAGGAGAAAGCCCAAGGGTGGTCGAGCGATAGCCCGCCTGCCATCTTCTCCAAGGAAAGATATGGGTTGAATAATAATATTGCAAGCAATATCAAGTCCCTTCCTCCCTTCTTCTCCCTACTCCTAAATAATTTGAAGTTTTGAGAAAGAACACACACAAAGCCTCAAGCTCCTTCTTCTTCTTCTTCTTCTCTATGCATGTTATGGAGGTGGGCAGGAGGCCTTTATATAAGGAGGGAAAAGTGACCAGCACTTGCTTAATCAATTTGACTTAGTACTAATTAATTGTGCTCAACAGGTGAATCTAAATGTAACAACATACTTGGTAGTGTACATGTATGCCACTCTACTAGCTAGGAATGTGGAATGGTGATAGTGGAGTCCAAAAGTGCAATATAGTGAGATATTTTTATTGTATATAACAAAAAGTTGGGTTTTTTTCTGGCCGTATGTCAAGACACGTAAGGCTCCTTATTTTTACTAGTGCATCTTAATTTTAAGGAAGCCGATATTTTGCTCGGGTCTTGACAGCTGGCTGTGACCCGTAGGACACGTGGACAAATTCTATAGGCCCCTCTTATTTGCTTGGGCCTGCTATTAAAATTCTGACAATGAGACGGTGACACGTGACATGTAATTACAGATTGCAGATAAAATATTAACATCCTAATTTTAATTGTTCAGACCTAGCTAACTAGCTTCTCATCACCTCTCTTAATTAGTTAATCCATTATCGATCCTTCTTTGTACCCTAAAAGGTTGAGGTGGACTCCAAAATAAACTAGGATATGTCAAAATTAATGTTGTATCCGTACCATGTCATGTCATATTCATATCTATACGGCAACATCTATGCTATGCTTTTAATGTCCTATATTTTCACTCCCGGTTCCAAATCCTAATAAAGGAGGATTGCATTAGGTAGTACCAATGCAAAACATTGCCAAGATCTCTTTGAAATGGATCCTTAAAGTATACATCATAGACAAAATTATATCCGACGCGCACTTGATCGTATACTGTTTCTATGCATGCCATCTGCCATCTTTGTGTCAAGGTGTTGTGCGTACAGGGCAGGCCCAAGGGTAAGCTAGACAAGGCTCCGGGCTTGGACAATCTCCCTCTAATTAGGGCACCCTTAGAATTAGTGTGATCCTACAAGAGGTCGGAATTGCGGGTGACCCTCCATTTTTTTGTCCATACTTTTTTTAATATTGTATTCCACTTTCGGTGAAGAAAAAAAGGGGTTCAAATTTCGTGAATGAAGGGTTTTGTTTTGTTTTGTTTGTTTTTTTTTTTTTTCAGTTTCCACCAGAAAAATCTTTGTTCAGTTTTGCCAACCCCAAACTTAAATCCCAAACATACTCACAAATTACAACAATATTTTGGCCTCAAAGCTTGATTTTTGGACATCAGAATGAAGTCCCAAATGAGACTTTATATGATCTATTTTGATCTTTTAATTTATTTTCTCAAAAGAACAATGTTGAGGCTTTAATATATAATATGTTGCACCATGATACACGTAAAAGATTTTGTTAAAAATAATTTAAATTAGAATTTCCACGGGTAAACAGTGTGTTTCTCATTTATTGTACAATCACTTACATAAAGTAGGAAGTAATATTCTTGTGATTACTAGAATAAAAAATTCTGTATTATCATCAATTTGGTTTTAGTCCAAACATCTAATATTCACGCTCAGTTAAAAGCACACATTTTTGCGCAGGTTTTCTTTGTTGTACTCTTCTAACGTACTTGCTTCATAAAGAAGGAATTATCCAATTATATGCTAATACAAGCAACAAAGTATTTGTTCTAAAATTTTGAGTATGTTATTTGAATCATTTTTCTAGCCTAGTGGTTAAGAGAGATGCATACGGCCCAAGTGGTCGGGAGTTCGAGCCCTAGTGGAGGCGAGTTCACCACAAGTACCCATTATTTCAAAAAAAAAAAATATATATATATATACATATATATATATATATATATATATATATATATATACTCCTTTAGTTTAACTACTATCATATATCTTATGACTACTTCTAACCTACAACCACCACTACTTAAAATGAACATAACACGGGCATCTTTTTTTTTTTACTTAGTTTTATTCTAGAGTGTGTAGAGTAGTGTTAAGTTAACAATGAAGAGTACAATGATTAATTAACATATCAAATTGCACTTAGAACTCGTGGTGTTTTCGGGCCGGTCCGGGCCGGCCCACGGTCCAAAGGCTGCGGGCCTGACCGGGTTCGGGCCGGTCCAGGACCGGCCCAGTGAGATTTTCGGTCCGGGCTAAGCCCGGCCCGGTTTTGCTACAATCGGCCCAGCCCGGCCCAGTGGACCGGCAAGAAATAGGGTCGGGCCGGTCCGGGCTTGGGCGGTTCGGTCCGGTTCGGGCCGGGTTAACCGGACCGGCCCGGTTTTTGAATTATATATATATATTTTTTTTAACAGTTTTTTTTATTTGGTTTTTTAATCATTTTCTTTTGTATTTTAATTTTAAAAATTTGTAACTTAAATGTTTATAAAATGTTTATACAAAATATTTATAAAATGTTTATAATTTTATGTTTATACAAATGTTTATAAAATGTTTATAAAATGTTTATACAAAATATGTTTATAAAATGTTTATAAAATATTTTCTTTTTAAAACAAATGTTTATAAAATGTTTTCTTTTTAATACAAATGTTTATAAAATGTTTATACAAAATATGTATATAAATGTTTATAATTTAGTAATACAAAAATGTTTATAATTTAGTAATAGTTTGTAATACAAATGTTTATACAAATATATACAAATGTTTATACAAAAATGTTTATACAAATATTACAAATATTTATAAAAATTTATAAAAATTAAAAAAAAAACATTTCTCCCTCTTCCTTTATCCGGGCTTGGGACCGGCAAATGCTTATTTGGCATATGCGGAGTTAAAAAATGTTTTTTTTTTAAAGTAAAAAATAGTTTTTGAAAGTATAAGTTAAAAAATTTGAATAGTATAAGTTAAAATTAAAAATTTGAATAGTATAAGTAAAAAAAAAAAAATAGTTTTTGAATGTATAAGTTAAAATTTAAAATTGAAATGTATAAGTTTAAATGTACATACCTAATACCTTGCACCGTAGCCTCATTGTTGTTCGCCTTCATGCAATGAAAGCGATTCCAAATCCAGCTCGTGGATGTCATGATCTTCTTCATCTTTCTGGTTTTGTGTTCTTTTATCGGCAGCCATCCAATCTTGTAAGCACACGATTGCTTCCAAAATATCGGGCTTCAAGTGGCTCCTCCTATCGCTCAACATCCTCGAACTTGCACTAAAATAGGACTCCGATGCTACCGTCGACACCGGAACCATCAGTAGATCACGTGCTATGTTAGAAAGCACGGGAAATCTCTTATCGTGTCTCTTCCACCATTCTAGAACGGCGAAGTGATCTGGAGTCTCATCTTCGTCTTGATAAGAGTTAAGGTAAGCAGATAACTCTTGAGTAGGTTGGGAAGATTGCTTTTGTTTCTTCCTTTGTAGTATGCGACCGGCTGCTGATAGCTTAGACGCCAAGCTGGAGCTACTACTAGCCCCCCCTGAGTTGGTCGGGTCGACGTTGCTCCTTCTTCGTACAGTATAACTAACCTGTCCAAAGCCACTTTAACTTCTGCCTTCATGTCAGTAACGTCTATACCCATATATTCTCCATATCCTTCTAATAAAACCTCTACGCCATCCAATTTGATTGTAGGATCAAATATGGAAGCCAAACAATATAAAAGAGGTACTTCACCCCAATATTTCCTGAATTTGGCTTCCATATTTCTCACCGCAATTTCAAAATTTGGATAATCTCTATATTTAGAAAATAAATAAGACATGTTACAAAGTTCACGTAAAGCTAAGCAAGATGTGGGATAATAAACACCAGAAAGAGTTAATGTAGCATTGTAAAAAACTTCTAAAAATTCACGAACACTTTCAGCTGCTACCCAATCATCATCAGTAACCTGATAGTCAAAGGTGGCATCCGAAGTACAATAATATGTAATAGCACTCTTAAAAGAAATTGCAGATTTCAACATCAAGTAGGTGGAGTTCCACCTAGTTGGTATATCCTTCACAAATCTTCTAAAAGTCATACCAAAATGTGCGCAAGCGCATGCAAAACTTTGTTGTCTACTTGGAGACGAGTTTAGATGGAGCAAGCATTGTCGCAGAGTGTCTAAATGGGGTTCAAAAAATTTTAAACATTCTTTAACAACTAAGTTAATTATATGGCAAGCACACCTAACATGCATAAGTCTACCTTCTAAAATAGGCTTAAAAATTACTGACAAAGAAGACATAGCAGCATTGTTGTTTGATGCATTGTCCAAAGAGACAGAAAAAATTTTAGCGTGAATATCATATTCACGCACGTGTCTTGAAATATCACTTGAAATTACAGCGCCAGTGTGTGGACATTCTATAAGTTTAAGAGAGATGATGCGTTTTTGCAACATCCATTGTGCATCTATATAGTGTGCAGTAATACAAATATAAGCATAACTCCATTTAGTAGTCCAAATATCAGAAGTAATAGCCAACTTACTAACATTTTGAAAATCCGCTTTCAAAGCGGCTTTCTGCTCGTTGAAGAGACGAATAGCCTCCTTTCGAGTTTGTTGCCTACTCACTTTAGTAAAGGAGGGGTTTAGAGAAAGTGATACATAATCTCGTAAAGATTCGCTTTCACCCGTCGTGAAAGGAAGTTCGTCACGAATAATATGTTTAGTTAACTCGATTTTATGCCGAGCAGCTGAGTAAGTAAAGTTACCAATTGAAGAACCGGTGGCGCCAAAGCTTATTTGGGTTTGGGACGCTTGAAGTGTGTCCTTCCCGTAGCAAGTGTCGTAGTGTCTGGATATGGTCCCGGTGCCACCGTCCTTCTTCCATGCGTACTGGTTGCAACATTTCTTGCATTGCGCCTTGTACGGTTTCGGTTCCCCCTTGGCATCTAAAACCAAAGAACCATCAGGATTAGTTTCAAAAATTAAAGTAAAATAATCCCAATACTTAGACCTTTTTTTTCTTTTCAGGACGTTGGGTTGTACTAGCGACTTCCGGAGGAGATTGTTGGCACCCCTCCGGAATCGGATTAGTCGCTACTTGCTCAGGTGGAATTTCAGTACCGTCAAAAAAAGAACTAAAATAGTGGTATGTCTGTCCAGCAAGATCAGGTGGGTTTGAACCTTCACCAGCCATATATAAAATAAAAGAAAGTAAACTACGCTAGAAGAAAGTAAGGGATTGAGAGGAAGATCGGGAAGCCGTAGAGCCGAAATGGAGTTGGGAGGGAGATCGGGAAGCCGCAGAGCACCGGGGAGGGAAAGCAGTAGAACACCAGAGCACCGGGGAGAGAAAGCAGTAGAGCACCAGAGCACCGTAGAAAATGTAGAGAATTTGTGAGGAATGAGTTGTGTTTAAAAAATAGGATTTTTGGCCTATTTATAGGAATTTTTTGGAATTATTTTGGTAATTTTAGGCCAAAAATGACCAAAATATCCCTCCCAACGTTTTAATAACGGCTATATGGGAGGGGTATTTTGGTAAAAGAAACCCCCCCACTACAACAAAAATACCCTTTAATGACGGCTAAAAACCGTCATTAATTAAGAACCATGACGCTTTTTTCTCTCAATCCAAGCGTTATGAAATCGGGTGTTATAAATGTTTTTCAAAGCGTTATGGATAAATCGTCCAAAAACGTCATTAATAGACTCAATTTCTACTACATTTTATTTTCAAAGCGTTATGGATAGTTTTGTAAAAACGTTATGAATATGTAATATGGTTGGAAGTCAGGACATTTTGAAAGCGTTATGATTGATCATTTGTATCACATTTATAACGCTCTATGCTGCATGTTATACATTCCAAACAATGCTCAATTCAATTCGAAAATAACCACTTTGAACCAAATGCACAACAAAACATTGAAATGTAATATATAATATAAAGTACCATTCTCCATTTCATTGTCTTAAAATAGGGTACATCAACATCTCACAGATATAGAGTACTTTAGCTAGCTACATTTCATTGTCTCAACATAGAGTACTTTAGCTACCATTCTACATTTCTCCATCTCTATTTCATTGGTGACTTGAATGTATACAATAGTAACTGTTGACAACAACCTGAATGATAGCAGGATCAGTATGTAGAGAAGTGGTCTGAGCAGGCGGTGAAGCTTTAACCTATAAATCCTGCAAATTGCAAGAGAGTTTATAAATATATCAAGTTCAGAAGTATAAAAAGACAACTCCAAAGCTACAGTAGAGTCCTTGAACATAAAATAATAATAAATAAATAATAATTCTGAGTCCAAATTACTGAACGAGCAGGCTGATTTGGTTTGGCAATTTTTGTGTAGCATCCCTGCGAACATGATGGTGACATTCCTGCCTTGGCTCTCATCCTGTATTTCACCCGACGAACATCAAGATATGATAAAATGTTATGCAAGATTGTTCCAGAAGAGGAATTTCTTCAACGAGTAAAATTCCTTTCCTGCCTTTCTCTTCTTTTGGTCAGTTATATTCTCACGCATATTGTGAATTCTTTTGACTGCTAGATTTTTTTGTTTTACTACTTAAAGGATCAAATTCTTATTCCCCAAATTCGTGGAGCTTTGTGTAGGCCCCATACCTGCCTGCAAGTGGCCAGGTTGTATTTCGCAGCTAAGGGGGTCAATCCTCTGCTGTTAAAGGGCACTGTCCATATATCCTAGGACCATGCCCAGGCCTCTGCCACTCCTGCATAAGGAAGAGTGCCCCTTCCCTACAACCACCTGACCTAGGTGGACCAGGTATGCACAGGCCAAGTGCAGAGATAATGGCATGTCTTCCTCATCGATTTTATATCCTAAGGAATTGATACAATGTATCAAAAGGCTGATATATTAAATCCAAATAGTGATGCATATGCAAGGCACTCTTTCACATCCCTCTCTCTCCTATTTTTGATACCTCCTACTATTTACATCACACACAACTCTGATACAAATACTGTTGCACATGTTAACTCCCTTGACTTGGTGAACCTACATGCGTACATAAGCTATATGTTGTTGTTCATTCCCTACTAAATCAAGGTACTCTCTCCTCTACACTTGTTAGCACTAGACACCCACATATAGCTCATATAGGATGCCACATATGAGCCACACACCTACAAGCACAAGCCATACTCTTCTCTCTTCATAAGACACTCATACACACATCTGACATACATGTATAGACACATTAAAACTCATTGATCATAGGCCTATGGCCAGACAAGGCCACTCCAAGTCCTTACTGGTACACCACTTTACATCTCACTTAACCCCACATGTTCAGTCCTTACTGACTAATAAATCAAGTGAAATATGGTTTAAGTTTCCCACCCGACCTGGACACTCTACTGAAGTTTCTGTCAAATAACAGTCCTTAATAGGACTCCACTGCCTACTCTTCACTAATCCACTTCACTGAACACTAGAACTGAATGTTCATCAACCGAACGATGTCGAAATTGACTATGGTTCAGTTTTGTAAAATATTGACTATGTTAGAGTATGTTGTTAAGATTCCACATCGATACTCCAATCCGAAACTGGAGTTGTTTGATGTTCCTCTATTTAACCACCACCCAACACACACACTTTACATCATGTTCCACTTACTTGCAACCGAACAACAAAAGTGGAACAAAATGGGCATTTTTCCGCTTTTAGTTTGCATTTTTGCAACCAAACACACCCTAAGACAGACATCAAAATCATAATAGAAACCAGGCCTGCGAGCTGCGAGTGCCCTTTGGTTGTTGCGAGCCTGAACTGGAGCAGTTTAGACCTCATACTCACATCCTGATCCATCTCTGTATATCTGCATCATCAAGGGTTCGCTCCATGTCATTCATTAAAGCATGCTTCTGATGGTTATAATAATCCCAAATGAAAACCTGCAAGAGAGAGAGAGAGAGAGAGAGAGAGAGAGAGGTAGGGGAATTTAATAGAGGAATGCTTCAAAAGAAAATTAAAAAACAAAAACAAAGTCTTACTCGATCCAAGATCAAATCACAAACTTCACAAGCCTTCCTATGAAGTCCTCCAACTGTTTCCTGCACAAATTGGTAGTTGGACATCTTACATACAACTAAAAGTATATCCTTATCATAACTACTGCTACTGTAGGTAATAATTTTATTTCCAAAGGGGCAAACATGTATGCATTCAGCTCAAGACCCACAATAAGTTTTTAAAAAAAATAGACCCTCAATGACAACTATTAGCTTAACTTCAGTGTCCAACATTGATATGTATGATGATACTAAAGTACATTAAAAGCATTAGTGGAAAGAAACAAATTGATATGTATCATGATGATTATTTAGGAAATTTAAGCATTTTTTTAAGATAAAAGGATGATAATAAGAAATCTGTCATCTGATTAAGATCAGGTAATGAGTAGAGTGGTTAATGGGAAATCCACTAACTAGTAGCTAAATAACAAGAAGAAAAGAAAATAGAAGAAAGAAAATTCCCAGAAGGATAGGCTTCTGTCCTGAAGAATAGCTGCTAGCTATATTCTTTCATGTTCCCCTTTTCCAGGACAACCAATCCTCTCAAGCACAAAAGTTAGATTTTTGCCAAAGCCAAATGGTAGTTATATGTTGAGGACATTGTCTGTTATTCTCTTTAAACATTCCTAGCGATGTGCCAAGACACCATCCCCAAGCCTCCTTTTACATCCCAATGTTCATACTTCACACTATGTCTTCTTATTGTGATCAGAGGCTTGATGGAGGCCAACTGGCCTTTAATTTTGAAGTTGGTATAAGTCTGTACATAATTCCTTTGAGGTGGAAAAGTTGAGGAAGTATGACAGTTTATTAGGGAGTATTGCACATGATACATCTAGCCATTTTTCTTTAGTGGTTTTCTAGTTTATCAACTCACCAACTTTTTGTTCAGTTCTGACCTTGAGCAGCAGGGCTTCACATTTCCATGACCCAGGAAATGGGCTTGGATCCTTTATCAACAAAGGAATAATAATTTAAAAAGAACCAGAAATAGTATGTTTGAAGCCTTAACTCCAGCACACTTAGTCTGATATCTCTCTCACAATAAGTTTTTTAACAAAATAGACCCTCAATGACAACTATTAGCTTAACTTCAGTGTCCAACATTGATATGTATGGTGATACTGAAGTACATTAAAAGCATGTTTCTGGCAATATCGACGATGAAGAATGAGCACCGGAGCATGCAGAAAGCGCCATTGGTCTCCAAGGTGGAGTCTGCGTCGGATCGTTGGCCAATTGCTTTCATGAACATTGCACAATCCAAATTGAAGATGTATAACTTGTACACACAAAAATAACTCTACCGTCCTCATCCTTAAGATATTTTGATATTATTATGGTCTCATTAAAATATTGATTCAGGGAGTACAGCTATTAAGAAAATTAAATATTACAAATATGAAGTGTTCAATCAAACATAACAAAAAAATTGGTTGTATTATCAGAGATTTCGTTCTTCTGATCAAAAAATTCAGTATAGTAAATTGAAGATGGATAACTTATACACACAAAAACTGAAAAAGTAAATAACTCCACTGTCCTCATTCTTAAGGTATTTTGATGTTCTTTGGTCTCAGTAAAATATTGATTCAGGGAGTACACCTACGAAGAAAAATATTGGTAATTATATGAAGCGTTCAATTAGTAACAAAATTTTTGGTCGTATTATCATGGATTTCATTATTCTGATCATAAAATTCAGCATAACAATGTGAAGATGTATAACTTACACACAAAAATTGAAAAAGAAGTAAATAACTTCTGATCATAAAATTCCCAACCAACTGATACTAAGTATCAGTTCATACTTGACATTTGAAACTTGCTAACACCCTGGCCAATATAAGCTGTGCACAGCAAGCCTGGCTGCCCCCTTGCATTGGCCTGTACACCTGGGCATTTCCCTGCTGCAGGGAGCCCCTGGTGTGGCTCGAACAGGCTCAATCTAGTGCCTATTGCACTCCCTCAACCCAAACTGATTAGAATAGGAAGGTGGAAGCCCCCATGACCATCTGAGCCCGAGCCCTTCCCTCTCTAATGAATTTAAAACTGGGACACAAAGGGAAACATGGGACCCGGCCGGCGCCACACGCGTACCTGGATCTTGTCGCGGAACCGGCCGTAGCCGTCCTGCAGGAGGGCGGCGAAGACGCTGTCCCAGGCGCTCGCACCGATGCCGACGATCTTGAGCGGGTCGCCCGCCGGCTTGCCGAGGAGGCCACGGAGCTCGTCGAGCTTAGCTTCAGCTGTCCCTGCGGTACCGGAGCTACGGAGGGATCCGGAAGAAATCCTAGTATATAGATTCTCCCATAGGAATACATTGATCAGAAAAACCTAATTTTCGAAGAGAAACCCTAATTTGAGAAAAATGAGAGAGATGGACAAACCCTAATTTTGGCAAGTACGCCCTTTTTCTCGAGCGTGCGAGTGACGAGAGTATTCAAATCCATCATCTCTCGGCGAGTTGGGGAGTTGGGGCGCGGGGAGCGGGCTGAGGGGAGTTGATCGGGAGCGTCCGAGCGGATTGAGAGGAGTTCGGGAGCGCCGGAGCGGGCGGAAGGGAGTTGGGGAGCGGGAGGAGAGAGAGAAGGAGAAAGAGAGTAAGTGCGGGAGAAGGGACTTTTCGACTTAAGTGCGGGTGTAAGTGCGGGAGAGTCGAGATTTCGACTTAAAATTTGTGTTTTTTTCATAACGCTCGTACCACTGAGAGACATTCGATAACGCTTTTATAGATAACCGTCATAGATTACAGTCTTGCTGAACTTTAATGACGCTTCTTTATCAGCCGTCATTAAATCCCCTTATCAAGCGTCATTAAAGGGTATTTTTGTTGTAGTGCCCCCAACGGTCAAATGACTCAAAAAAAAAAAAAAAAGACCTCCAACGGTCGGCTGCAGCTGGACCGGTCCCAGCGGGCCGGGCCGGGCCGGTCCAACCGGGCCGGGCCTACTTTAAAAAAAAAAAAAAAAAAAGATAGAACGGGCCGGGCCGGGCCGGGCTCGGGCTGGAGGGGGGGGGGCCCGACCCGAACCGGATGGGAGGGGGGGGGGGGCCGGGCCGGTTCGGGCCAACAGCGGGCCGGTCCGAACTTTTAGGGGGGCGGGCCGGTCCGGTCCACGGGCGGGCCCGGACTAGACCGGCCCATTATACACCATGACTTAGAACTGAGAGGTCATGATATCCACCTAAAAGGAAGGTGCCAATGAACTTTACACCACTATGTTTATATATATTTATATTATATAATATGGTAAAGTTCCCTCCTATAACCCATTCTTTCTACCACCACTTGACCGTAACCATCTTCACTCATTTCCCCCTAATCTAATTCAAAGAACTACGACACTCCCTTTCATTCTTTTTTCACTTTTGCTCCTTAACTCCCAACCGCGTTTTGCAATAGAAAGATATTTCTTCCTTTGTTTGCTTGTGAATTATATGCTAATATAATGAAATTAATTAGCTCAAGGCGGAAAAAAAAAAAGATTATCATAATTGTGAGCTGGACAGTGGACATGTCAACATTTTAATTTTTTTTTTCGCGATGTCTAGTGTAACACATGCGATTTGTACATGCTGCTTTGCATGCTACTTGGTCCCCAATTTTTAGGTACACCCACATCTCTCTCGCAGGAGGTTGGCCACTCCTTGCAGACTACAATTCTCAGCTGAGTTAGATATATTCTTCATATTCACTCTAAAGGTTTCTCACTTGTAAAATCGTAATAAAGGCCGTATTACTCGATGGCTGAGTTAGGTTGCATCCAACCTTTTTTTTAATATATATATATATATATATATATATATATATATATATATATATATATAAAAGTCAGTCTAACTCAGCTTATCCCAGCCCATTCCGGCTCGACTGATTCCGCACTCGAACATAACGGAAATAGATGTGAACAACATTTTTTTTTTTTTTTTTTTTTTTTAGATGTGAACAACATAGTTATGTACGCATCAACTGCGGTCGACACGGAGGCAGTGAGATCTCGACGTTTATATATATATATATATATATATATATATATATATATATATATATATATTATTGTTCTCTTTTTTAATGAAACGACGGTGTGCATTTACTAAATTTAGTCAAAAAGCTCAAACGATCGGCGTCGTCGTGCATGCTTCTCAACCTGCGAGAGCTCCACGAATCAACGAGAGCTACCGCTTGCGGCAGGCCCATCCGTGTCGTCGCGCGCGACAGCGCGACGAAACCTGGGCTACCATCAGATCCCCTTTGAGCAGGCCCACGTGCATGCATGTCCACTCGTTCACACCTCTCTTCTGCTGCTGGCTTTGCTTCGGAGTCACTATAATGGTACAAGTGTGTGGCTCAGGCTCCACATATATAGCTCTCTCTCTACTATGCATTAGCTGTTGTCTGCAAGTACTCCTAATAATTAAGATGATTTCTTCCTCGACGCTGCTATTTGGTCCCGTCCGTGGGCATGAGTACTGCTGGCCTGCACCCACGTGGCAGATTTCTATTAGCTCTCCTGCATGCTTCGAACTCCACCCTTTTATATGCTCCGGACGAACGAGAGCTTGCTACGTGGGCGCTGGCCAACCATAAATATTATTTACCTTTCTTCCTTCCTGTGGCTAGCTCTTGACAGGGATGTGCATTCCATCATTCTATGAGTTAGTTATGTGCATGGAATAAATTCAGCTCAACAAAATATATATTTTTTTCTTTCCAGCAGAACGTATATAGCTGATATGCAGGACTCAGCATTATTTGATTTTGGATTGAAAATCGAAGGGAATAAGAGATTTTGTTCGGTTTAGAAAAATCTTTTCAATTTCGATTTTAAAAATACTAAAAAATTATTTAGTTTTGGATTTGGACTTTGGTTTATATTCAAAATCAACATTCAAATAAAACTTATGTAATTATATAAAAACTCTCAATTCTATGTATATTTATTGATTAAGAATGTGTATATTCTTATGTATATTTTGAAAACAATAGTTTTTTTTTATATGTGTTTTGAAGTTCAACTTTGGTAGTTTATTAGCTAGTCAAATTTTGGGCCCAAATTTGAAACACAACAAATTATGTATAAAAATACATTTAAAAAAAAATAATTTAACGATAATTTTAATTCTGGATCCGATCCATTAAACAATAGAAATTGTTCAACCGAATAAAGCGAATATAATATATCAGTTCGGTTTCGGTTATTGTCAATTTCGGTTCGGTTTCGATTTAGATTTTAGGTTTTTGAAAATTTAGATTTATTTGTTTTTGACTATTTCGACTAGGTTGAAACCAAATTAACCAAACATTTATCGCTACTGATATACACGACAAAAAAAATTATTTTTACAGCCTAACTATATGAGGGGAAAAACAACATAATAATGTCAGTTAGAGGGACGAACAATGCTTAAAGGAGACGAAACATGGTGGTCATATTGGAGAGCAATCTTTACAAGAAAAAAAACTATTAGTATGTTCCGAGTATCAAGAAATTTGTTGAAAGTGTTCTTATCAGATTAATTTGATGTTAAGAATTCAACGTGTAGACGTCCGTATATGAAAATATGTTAGTCCACTTCATTGTTTTAAAAACCGGACCGATGATCGAACCCAATTTTTTTGGTATAGGTCGGACCGGGGTTCAATCAGGGTTCAACCCGTTCAACTAGGGTTCAACCGGGATTCAATTGGAGTTCAATAGACTTGGTTTGGTTTGGTTCAAATATGTAAAATATCCATATTTACTTCTTGGTTTAGTTTGGTTTGGTCATAAGTATGTTAGTTCGGTTTAATTTTACAACTATAAGGCCGATTAAAACCAAATAAAGAATCAAAATTTTCAAATTTTACATGATAATTTATTTTGAATTTTTTTACAATGAAAAAAATAACCAAAATTGGCCGGTTCAATTGTGAACCGGTTCGGCCGGTTCACCGGTTGAACCCGATTTTGACAAAAAATCGACGGTTCTTTAAAAGACCCGATTTTAGCCGAACCGGACCGATTTTTTAGCTTAAACCGGTTGGACCCGGTCCAACCGCCGGTCCAGTCCGATTTTTACAACATTGGTCCACTTAATACGTATTTCCTTGGAACGTTTTAGTTCAAACTAAAAAATATATATAAAAAAATAAAGATTTTTCTTCTACACAGAAAAATCCAAGTCCAACTGACTTTGTCAAGGGCTATTTAATAACATAGTCTTGTATAATATTTGATATTAGAATTTGGGTCTCTATATATTCAAATATAGAATTTGGATCTAATAATATATAATTTAGATCTCGAAATTGATAACATATTTGGATGTAAAAAATAAATTTGAGATACAAATCCTACATATGTAGACTAAAACTCTAATATTAAATATGATATGATACCATCTAGCAAAAAAAAGAAAGATATGAGACCATATTACTATAAACAAAAAAAAAAAAAAAAAAAAAAAATCTTTCTTAACATCAGACCGATCAACGTAATTGCTCTATAGGTGGCAGCCAAAATTTGTCACTTCTTGCGCTGCTTTGTTGCTCATAGCTGCTATCAACATAATTGCCCTAAGCAAACCTTAGGACTTCTCTTGATCTTTACATAAAAGAAACTGTTGCACCAACAATTTTTCCTGTTCACTATGTGACGTTAAGAAAAATTATTATCTTCTTTGCAGCCTCCGTCAAAAGTTATATATAAAAACAAATATACTGACTCTTTTTATGTTTTATGAGTATTATAAAAATTATTCATATTTCAAAAATAATTATACTAAATTATAAATTTATAAAACATAGAGGTAACTAGTGTTATAAGTTTATATAAGAAGAAACACTTAGGACTTCTCTCGATCTTTATATAAAAGACAAATGTTGCAACAACAATTTGTTGGAATTGTGGTGGACCAATTAGTAAGGATGAGCAATTTGGAGTGAGAGAAAATTATAGAGAGAAGATTTAGTAGAAGAGAAGAATGGAAGAAAAGAAAATTTATAATAGCACTAAGCTTCTTAATTTTTGTTGTGTACAAAATGAGGGGAGAACACCCCTTTTTATAGGGCAATTGGAAGAGTCTATACATTTATTAAATATAGTATGAAATTATTCTACACTCTTTTACAATTAATATTAAGATATCTCTAGAACATAGATATTTTTCATGAACATAGATATTTTTCATGAACTTTCTAGGTAAAAAATTTCCTAGAACATGGACTAAACTTAAAACTAAAATGGACCTAATGGACAAAGCCCAATGATAGTGAATTGACAAGATTTGTTGGGCTTAAAATATTCTCGCAAAATCAAGTTTATTTCCAACACTCCCCCTTAAACTTGACTTTGCGATTCCAAGTGAACTTCTTGTCTTGAATAGTGCTTTCTTTCTCGATTTGTTTGGTGAAGATCTCGGTAGCTTACTTTTGCATTTTGACACACTTTCTTTGTACTTGCATTCTTATGATGCACATCTTTGGGTGGATGAACTTGCTTTTCATCATAGCCGTAGCATTTTGTAAGTAGTCTATGCTTATACCTCTTGACTTCATCTTTAGCATTGTTCATTGGCTTGTAGATACTTTTTAATCCAATTTCATTTTGCCACTTTGAAAGTGTCTTTAGCTCCCAAGTGTTACTCCCCGATCCCGATATACGTAATCTTCATGAATTTTGTAGACGGTATCTGTATTTAGCATGTGCATAAATTTTGTCTATTATTTATTAATGATGGCATGTAGCCTTTTTAGCCTTGTCATTAGTGGAAGTTGTTAGGGATTAGGGTTTTCTTAAACCAACCCAACCCCTATTTAATATCTCTTCCTCACTCTCTCTCTTCATTCACTCCTCCATTTATTTTTCTCAACTACCACTCCACAGGCAAGTACAACTTGCTCAAAAGTGGAGATTAGTGTATTTTTTTCTTTCTTGATTTTTACTCGATTTTATTTGTCTACATTGTTCATCTCTTCATTCTCTACAAGTTTAGTTCTTGAAGTTTTTGATTTTAATGGCTAGATTTGTGTAGATCTAAGTTCCTAAAAACTAGGGTTTCATGGGTTTTCATGGCTTTGATCTATCAAACTTGGCTATTTTCGAAAACCAATGGTCCTATGCTGTAGAAAATTTGATTCTATACAATTTTGACCTTTGGAAAGTTAGATTTCGACTTGTTTTGAGGAAGTTGTGGCCAAAACAATATTTGGACTTCTCCTAGGTTCGTCTGTGCTGGTTCTGGCAGGGATGATGAATAGTTTCCTTTGGCCGCATGAGCATTCCCAGCTGCAGAAGTATTTTCCAGCCGCATGCGATCGTGCCGCATGGCGCTGGGCAATTTCGGCCGCATAAAGCCTTCGCAACCGCATGAGCTCATTGCCGCAATGAACTTTGAACTTTTTAGCCGCATGGCACTGCCCTCCCACTGCCGCATATGCAAGATTTCCATTTGAGCCGCATAGGCTATGGTTCCATTCCCCAGCCGCATAAGATCTATCCTCATTGTCGCATGGACTTCTGTTTCTTTCGGTCGCATGAGTTCCTTAGCCGTATGGCTTGACTGAGCCGCATATTCTAGTCGCATATGCCCGATTTCCTGAACCGCATGCACCCCGATTTCCTGAGCCGCATGCGCCCCATCCGTCCTGAGCCGCATGTGCCCCGCATATTCCAGCCGCATGAGCCCTGGCCGCATGTTTCTTGTATCTTAGTCCTCATTTCTAATCTTACTACCTATGTGATGGCTGGATAACCCTATGTGTGTACTAAGGTACAACCTATGTGAGCACCGAGGTGCTATTCTAAGCGCTAAGTGTTCCTACGTAATACCTGCCAGTACTTTCAAGAGTCCAGCTTTTATATAGTAAAGGTCGGTAGCAATGACGTGGTATGTGTTGTGTGTTGCATTACACCAAGAAGGGGGAAACATACGTATAAATCATTGAGTTAGTACGGATCTCTTCTTGGGGTACTCGTACGATGTACGACATCTAAGGGAATGAACATGTGACCACGACATGTGAACTCTGAGGATAACCTAGGGATTAACTAGGCAACTAACTTAGTAGATGCATTGGGTGGGAAGAATCCCGAGATCGTGCCATACTAGCCACCCCAGGTCCCGTCCTGACGTGCCGGGTTGGCCGCCACGGATATGGTTTCATTCGCTATAGCGAATAGCTATATCCGACTCCTACGAGCTATGTGTTAAATGTTTTAACGCGGTAGCCCTTCGGGGGACTGGTGCATAATCAAAGTGTTATAAGTTTTATGGTTTGGCTAGCCTGCTGGGTTGACACGATCTGAGAATTTCTTTTAATCAGTATAACGGGGATAACTCCGCCAAATATAGAAAGCCGCAGGAATGAATGGCCGCTTGAAAAATGACTTGACTGTGCTTGGGTCTTCCGCTAGTAGCCGAAGGACACGGACTGTCATGGTGTGTGGTCCAACCCATGTCCTTGTTTGGTTGTTGGGTTGGTCTATCGTGCTAGGACAGGCTGTGGACCGAGGTTACGACCGGAAGTGTATTATTACTATTTTATGACTGGGTTTTATCTCACTCTTTTGTGCTCCCTTGTGGTACTTGCTATTTCGGGGCTGACCCGGCTGGTTTTGTTTGGCCAGATCGCGTAGTAGAGCCTGAGGATCCGACTTTCTTCCCTGACATCAATGGTGCATACGAGGAGCATGACTGGCGGGGGACTCGAGTGGGTTTATTCTCCACCACTCTTGTATCTTTATTTATGTCCTGGCATTTAGCCACCGGCACCTGTTTAGCCGGCTAATCTAGACATTTTGTCTTTTGCACAATTGTAATTAAATCAGACTGCAGCTGAATACAATTATGTATCTTTGACTCTCTGGGCTAGCTACCTTATAAAGCTAGAACCCCATGACCATTTTGATGAAGCGTCAGGGACGCCTTACTGTTTTATCTTATATGTTCATTAATTAATGTTTTTTGCTTTAAATGATTGAGATGTAGATGTTCTGTGTGACTATAGGTGACTTGAATGTAGCATACACCCCCTTGTCTCTTGACAGCCACGATCGCTGTATGACGTTTGAATACCTCATACGGAGTAGCTGGCCTAGTCCTGTCTCCGTATTTTGGTACTGGGGCGTGACAAGGTTTTATTGGTGGCCCATGCAGGTCTGACTTTTCAGACTTATGGGGTGTTACTATTATAGGAGTCTCAATCAAAACTTGTTCCCTTTGAATCTCTTGATTCGATTTCTTTTTCCTCACCTTGATTGACCCCCTGAATTGTATCCTCGAATCTTCCTTGTCCTGACAATTAATATTATGTACTTTTTTATATAGGGGTGCTTCTTTCTCAGTAGCTGGCGAGGCCAACATGGAGGAACAACTAGTGGAGCATGGCTCGATGGGGCAGCAACTGGAAGGAGTGCAATCTCCTGATCAGATCCGAGTGAAAATAATATCAGAGCCAGTGGAACCGCAGGTTCTGGAAACTCCTGCACCCCCAGCAGTGCCAGCAGCGACACCCGTACCTGATACTGCAGTACTCCTGGAGGTCATCCGAGGATTCTTGGCTACTCAGCAGCAACAGGTGGCAGCATATCAGCAATAGCAGACCCGACAGCAGGAACAGAATGTGCTACTGAATCAAGGGTTGCAATTGGCCCTTGAGAGGAGTGTAAGGAATGATTCAGGAGCATTAGGGAGGTTTTGTCGACTTAACCCGAGATATTTTGACGGCACGGAGGACGCCATCACGGCGGATGCTTGGCTTCAGGACACTGAGGCCATATTAACTGCAGCTAAGGTTCCAGCAGAAGAGAAGGTTGACCAGGTCAGACTGATACTTCAGGATCTCGCCCGCGATTAGTGGGCATCAGAAGAGGTTGGACTGAGGTGCCCTGTTCCCTGGGATAGCTTCCGTACCAGATTCAAGGCCAAGTACTTTGGCGTGGTAGCACGGTATGAGCTACACCAGAGTTTTAACAGTCTCAAGCAGGCTGGGAAGATGGTGGATGGATATGCAGCAGAGTTTTGCAGACTGAGTCGGTTTGCACCGACGATGGTTGCTACAGAGCCAGAGAAGGCGATGAGGTTCCAACTGGGACTTCATTTGGAAATTCTACAGCTTGTAGAGGGGCACGACTATCAGACTTTTGATACCGTTTTAACGGCAGCCCAGAGGCATGAACTCACCCAACAAAGGCTGGTGACAAGGCATGGGGGCCAGAAGAGGACTCATTTTTAGAGCAGGGACGGAGGAGCAGTACAGCGAACATCGGCGCCAGCGCCCGACATCCGTATTCATGAGTCAGGAGCGCCACGAAGGATGACAGTATCTGAGATATCAGCACCAGTTCGACATCAGCAGCCGAGGAACCAGCAGCAGCGCCAGGGGGTGCCTATTGGATGTACTTACTGTGGTAAGGGAGGGCACACTAGGGATGTGTGTCATTCAGCTAATGGGTTATGTATGAGGTGTGGCAGTCCAGACCACCGGATTGCCAATTGTCCTATAATGCAGAGGTCAGGAAGGGCCAGTTCAGCAGTTTTCGACATTGCCAGCTCCAGGGGCAGCACCGAACAGAGGGCCAGCATTGGCCGTAAGGCCGCTATCCCAGCGTCTACCCACGCAGGCTCAGATGTACCGCCAGGCACAGAACCAGAAAGACCCGCAGAGGCCGCAGCGACAGCATGGTCGAGGAAGGCAGCTGGAGGGAGCTCAGCAAGGCAAGGGCCAGGCCTTCACATTATCACTGGAGGATGCGCTAGCTTCAGGCGACGTGGTTGCAGGTAATATTTCTGTTACCTCTTTTCC
The DNA here is from genome assembly GCA_029216955.1 of Iris pallida. NCBI lineage: Eukaryota > Viridiplantae > Streptophyta > Magnoliopsida > Asparagales > Iridaceae > Iris > Iris pallida. The sequence continues at coordinate 2,224,980 of JANAVB010022598.1, read as the reverse complement.
TGCAGTAGCATTGTTTGATTCGGGGGCTACCCACTCTTTTATATCTGTACGATTTGCGACACGTATTGGATTAAAATTCGAGGCATTGCCAGAGAGGATGAATATACTCACTGGTAATGGGCTTGTTGGAGTTAGCAGAGTATGCTTAGCGTGTCCAGTAATAGTGAGTGGGCGATTATTGCCCGCATCTTTGATTGAGTTCCCATGGGCAACTTTGACGTTGTCCTAGGCATGGACTGGTTGAGAGACAGTCATGCGACGATAGATTATCGGGGAGGTAGGGTAGTATTTAATGTACCTGGCGTAGAGGAGTTTGTCTTTGTTCGATCATTGGAGGATCGACCCAAGGGCATCGTTGCAGAAGCATTGTCAGAGCAGGAGCAGATTTCCAGAGTAGTCAGAGAGTTTGCTGATGTGTTTCCAGATGAGCTTCCAGGTTTGCCACCAGTCAGAGATGTGGAGTTTTGCATTGAGCTGAATCCTGGGACAGAGCCAAAGGTCGTTAGAGTTTACAGGATGTCGCAGTCAGAGTTGGACAAGTTGTACCAGCATGAAGAAGAATTGAAGGCGAAGCAGTTTATCTGAGACAGTAATTCGCCCTGGGCAGCACCGGTGATTTTGGTACCTAAGAAGGATGGATCGACGCGGATGTGCATTGATTACCGACAGTTGAATGCAGTAACTGTGAAGAACAAATATCCGTTGCCAAGGATTGATGACTTGTTTGATCAATTGAGTAAGGCTTGCATCTTCTCTAAGATTGATCTTCGATCTGGATATTACCAAGTGAGGGTCCGGAAGCAGGACATACCCAAGACAGCCTTTAGGTCGCGGTATGGGCATTATGAGTTTCTGGTGATGCTATTTGGACTGACTAATGCCCCAGCAGTATTCATGGATTTGATGAATCGCATCTTTCTGCCCTACTTAGATAAGTTTGTAGTAGTATTTATAGATGACATCCTTGTCTATTCCAGTAGTGAGGAGGAATATGAGAAACACCTTCGAATAGTTTTGCAGACCTTGAGGGAGCATCAACTTTATGCGAAGCTTAGTAAATGTGAGTTCTGGTTGGATCATATTTCGTTCCTGGGACACATTATTTCTGGAGCAGGAGTGTCTATAGATCCGAAGAAGGTTGAGGCAGTGGAGAATTGGCCAGTTCCGAAGACGGTAGCAGATGTGCGTAGTTTCTTGGGATTGGCAGGTTACTATAGAAGATTCGTGGCAGACTTTGCCAGAATTTTGGCACCCTTGACGCGTTTGACGTGTAAGGACGTAGAGTTTGTTTGGTCGGCAGAGTGTCAGATATCATTTGAAGAGCTGAAGAAAAGATTAATCTCAGCCCCGATCTTGACACTTCCAGTAGGATCGGGAGGGTTTACAGTGTATTGTGACGCATCCGGAAAGGGACTTGGATGTGTATTGATGCAGCATGGTAAGGTGATAGCATATGCATCTCGACAGCTTCGAGATCATGAGAAGAACTATCCAACTCACGACCTGGAATTAGCAGCAGTAGTATTCTCGCTTAAGTTATGGAGGTACTACTTATATGGGGATCGAGTGAAATTTATACTAATCATAAGAGTTTAAAGTATGTGTTTACCCAGAGGGACCTGAACATGAGACAGAGAAGATGGTTGGAATTACTGAAAGACTTTGATGTAAATCTTCAGTATCACCCAGGCAAGGCAAATGTGGTAGCAGATGCCTTGAGCAAGAGAGGTGGTACATTCATTCTAACCACGCAGAGGCATATTTTAGAAGATCTTTAGGAAATGGAAATTGAAGTGATCTTGCCGCAAGATACGGGAGTTATGGCCAGTTTGCAGATTCAGTCCACTTTTGTAGAGAGGATCAGAGCAGCTCAGGCAGAGGATCCGCGAATCCAGAAGCTTCGATCGGAGTGTGAGTCAGGTCTCAGGAAGGAGTTAGTAATACATAATGATGGTACACTTAGGTTTGAAAATCGTCTTTGTGTACCTGGTGGAGACCTTCGACATGAAGTTATGTCAGAAGCTCATAGTTCACCTTATTCCATTCATCCCGGAGGCACAAAGATGTACCAGGATATGAAGCAGCACTTTTGGTAGAATGGCATGAAGAGGGAGATAGCGAGATTCGTATCCCGATGTCTAGTGTGTCAGCAAGTGAAGGCAGAGCAGCAGAGGCCAGCATGACTGTTACAGCCGCTTCCCATTCCGGAGTGAAAATGGGAGCACATCACGATGGACTTTGTGACAGGTTTACCTAGATCTCCGACCGGCCGAAATACAGTTTGGGTAATCAGTGGATCGGCTCACGAAGGTTGCACATTTCCTTCCTTTCAGAGTAAGGCAGTCTACTGAACAGCTGGCAGAAATGTATATGAAGCAGATTGTGAGGCAGCATGGTATTCCAGTCAGCATAATATCAGATCGAGACACACGGTTCACCTCTCACTTTTGGCGAAGTTTGCACCAAAGCCTAGGCACCAAGTTGAGGTTCAGCACAGCTTATCATCCGCAGACGGACGGACAATCGGAGAGAACCATTCAGACCTTGGAAGATATGCTACGGGCTTGTACCTCAGACTTTGACGAAACTTGGGAAGATCATCTTCATTTAGTAGAGTTCTCTTACAATAATAGTTATCAGGCAAGTATACAGATGGCACCGTTTGAAGCATTATATGGAAGGAAGTGCAGGTCCCCTTTGGCCTGGGACGATGTGGGCGAACGAAAATTGTTGGGACCAGAGATAATCACGCAGACCGTAGAAACAGTCAAGTTGATCAGAGAGCGGCTTCGAGTCGCGCAAGACAGACACCGCCACTGGGCAGATCAGCATCGAAGACCTCTAGAGTTTGGTGTTGGTGACCAAGTGTTTCTGCGGATTTCGTCGACTCGGGGTGTCATTAGATTTGGAACTCGAGGAAAGCTTAGTCCGAGATTCGTTGGTCCTTTTGAGATTCTCACTCGGGTAGGCGATATTGCTTATCGGCTTGCCCTTCCTCTCTCGTTATCTGGCGTACATGATGTGTTTCATGTATCTCAGTTACGTGGATACGTCCCGGATCCGAGTCATGTCCTCGACCATTCAGAGTTAGTCGTTGGTGCCGACCTAACTTATGAGGAACAACCCGTGTCTATTTTGGACCGACGAGAGAAGGTGCTCAAGAACCGGACTATTAGCCTTGTCCGTGTCGCTTGGGGCCATCACTCTCAGGGAGAGTCGACCTGGGAGCGCGAGGACGAGATTAAATCTCGGTATCCGTACTTGTTCGACTCGGAAGGTATATTTCTCCTCAGGCCTTGGTAGATTTTGAAATATATGATCAATGATTGCTAATGATAGGTTGCTTGCGTAGTTTGAAATTGTACCTTACTTGCCTGGATACCTCTATCTTTATCTTGGCTGAAATTCTGAGGACGAAATTTTTCTAAGGAGGATAGAGATGTCACTCCCCGATCCCGATATACGTAATCTTCATGAATTCTGTAGACAGTGTCTGTATTTAGAATGTGCATAAATTTTGTCTATTATTTATTAATGATGGCATGTAGCCTTTTTAGCATTGTCATTAGAGGAAGTGGTTAGGGATTAGGGTTTTCTTAAACCAACCCAACCCCTATTTAATATCTCTTCCTCACTCTCTCTCTTCATTCACTCCTCCATTTATTTTTCTCAACTACCACTCCACAGGCAAGTACAACTTGCTTAAAAGTGGAGATTAGTGTATTTTTTTCTTTTTTGATTTTTACTCGATTTTATTGGTCTATATTGTTCATCTCTTCATTCTCTACAAGTTTAGTTCTTGAAGTTTTTAATTTTAATGGCTAGATTTGTGTAGATCTAAGTTCCTAAAAACTAGGGTTTCATGGGTTTTCATGGCTTTGATCTATCAAACTTGGCTATTTTCGAAAACCAATGGTCCTATGCTGTAGGAAATTTGATTCTACATAATTTTGACCTTTGGAAAGTTAGATTTCGACTTGTTTTGAGGAAGTTGTGGCCAAAACAATATTTGGACTTCTTCTAGGTTCATATGTGCTGGTTCTGGCAGGGATGATGAATAGTTCCCTTCGACCGCATGAGCATTCCCAGTCCTAGTCGCATGCGATCGTGCTGCATGGCGCTGGGCAGTTTCGGTCGCATAAAGCCTTCACAGCCGCATAAAGCCTTCGCAGCCGCATAAAGCCTTTGTAACCGCATGAGCTCATTGCCGCAATAAACTTTGAACTTCTGAGCCGCATGGCACTGCCCTCCCACTGCCGCATATGCAAGATTTTCATTTGAGCCGCATAGGCTATGGTTCCATTCCCCAGCCGCATAAGATCTATTCTCATTGCCGCATGGACTTCTGTTTCTTTCGGCCGCATGAGTTCCTTAGCCGCATGGCTTGACTGAGCCGCATATTCCAGTCGTATATGCCCGATTTCCTGAACCGCATGCGCCCTGATTTCCTGAGCCACATGCCCCCCGTCCGTCCTGAGCCGCATGTGCCCAGTATATTCCAGCCGCATGAGCCCTGGCCACATGTTCCTTGTATCTTAGTCCTCATTTCTAATCTGACTGCCTATGTGATGGCTGGATAATCCCTGTGTGTACTAAGGTACAACCTATATGAGCACCGAGGTGCTATCCTAAGCGCTAAGTGTTCCTACGTAATACCTGCCAGTACTTTCAAGAGTCCAGCTTTTATATAGTAAAGATCGGTAGCAATGACGTGGTATGTGTTGTGCGTTGCAGTACACCAAGAAGGGGGAAACATACGTACGAATCATTGAGTCAGTACGGATCTCTTCTTGGGGTACTCGTACGATGTACGACATCTAAGGGAATGAGCATGTGACCACGACATGTGAACTCTGAGGATAACCTAGGGATTAACTAGGCAACTAACTTAGTAGATGCATTGGGTGGAAAGAATCCCGAGATCGTGCCATACTAGCCACCCCAGGTCCTGTCCTGACGTGCCAGGTTGGCCGCCACGGATATGGTTTCATTCGCCTATAGCGAATAGCTATATCCGACTCCTACGAGCTATGTGTTAAATGTTTTAGCGCGGTAGCCCTTCGGGGGACTGGTGCATAATCAAAGTGTTATAAGTTTTATGGTTTGGCTAGCCCTGCTGGGTTGACACGATCTGAGGATTCCTTTTAATCAGTATAACGGGGATAACTCCGCCAAATATAGAAAGCCGCAGGAATGAATGGCCGCTTGAAAAACGACTTGACTGTGCTTGGCTCTTCCGCTAGTAGCCGAGGGACACGGACTGTCATGGTGCGTGGTCCTAACCCATGTCCTTGTTTGGTTGTTGGGTTGGTCTATCGTGCTAGGACAGGCTGTGGACCGAGGTTACGACCGGAAGTGTACTATTATTATTTTATGACTGGGTTTTATCTCACTCTTTTGTGCTCCCTTATGGTACTTGCTATCTCGGGGCTGACCCGGCTGGTTTTGTTTGGCCAGATCGCAGTAGCAGAGCCTGAGGATCCGACTTTCTTCCCTAACGTCAATGGTGCATACTAGGAGCATGACTGGCGGGGGACTCGAGTGGGTTTCTTCTCCACCACTATTGTATCTTTATTTATGTCCTGGCATTTAGCCACCGGCACCTGTTTAGCCGGCTAATCTAGACATTTTGTCTTTTGTACAATTGTAATTAAATCAGACTGCAGCTGAATACAATTATGTATCTTTGACTCTCTGGGACTAGCTACCTTATAAAGCTAGAACCCCATGACCATTTTGATGAAGCGTCAGGGACGCCTTACTGCTTTATCTTATATGTTCATTAATTAATGTTTTCGTGCTTTGAATGATTGAGACGTAGATGTTCTGTGTGACAATAGGTGACTTGAATGTAGCATACATCCCCTTGTCTCTTGACAGCCACGATCGCCGTATGACGTTTGAATACCTCATACGGAGTAGCTGGTCTAGTCCGTCTCCGTATTTTGGTACTGGGGCATGACACCAAGTGTCGTCCTTCATGATATTCTTGATTTCTTCATCCATGGCATCTCTCCATTTCTTGTTTTGTGTCGCTGCTTCGAAACATATTGGTTCACAATCGGAAAAAAGGCAAAAAAGTGTTAGGTCATTTTGATTTTCAGTTACCTCATATACTTCTTGTAGGCTCCTCATGCGTGGGACTCTTCTTCCTTCCGAGGATGATGGTGGAGAATATTCTCGAGATGGTATTGATGTCACGAGCACAGTAACAGACTCTTACACTTCTTCACGTGTTTGTACTTTATCTTCTTCTTTCCATGAGAGAAATCGAGTCATAACTTGATTCTTGGACATCTAGTTGTGGCGACCTTTCTTCATTGGACACAATGTCTCCACTAGTATCAATTTCTTGAATGATTTCTTCTTCACTCTTTTTTGCTTTCACCGGTGTTTCTAGATCATCTTCAAATATGATATAATTATCAAAGAACTCATCAAGATCCATAAAGATGTTTATGCTTCCACACATATGATTGTTTTCTTTCATGTGAAGATACCATGTGTTTATATCTTCTTCTTCTTCTTCTTATTCTTTGTGTGCAAATAATAGAATTTTCTCTTGTATTTTTTCTTCAACATAGTGAGCTTTCCCTTCAACATTTTTAGTTGTGTTTCTACAATCCGATGCATAATGTCCAAGTTTATGACAATTATAGCATTCAACTAGAGATTTATCATACCTTTGGCTTGCATCTTTTCCTGTGAAGCTTCCTCTTCCACGTCCTCTTGTGGGATAAGTTTTGCCTCTTTCTCTATTGATGAATGTTGGTGCTCTTGCTCCTTGACATGAAGAGAGCTTGCTCTCAACATGCTTTGTAAAGTTTAGTCCCATATTGAAAAAGTACCATGAGTTATCTCAACATATATGAGTATGTGTTGTTGGGATATGCACATGGGGTGGTGACCCTAGGAGGGAACCATGTGAGTAATTTTACTAAGAGAAAAATGATTAATTCTAACAAGGACGTAAGTTAATTTTTGTTGTGCGGGCTCGGACTCGACACGGACTCCAGGTTGTCTCGTGCATGCACGGGAGTGTTCGGGGGGAAGGCGTGGGCTAGCACTCGACTATGTTGATTGTGGGATGATGTAAACATCAAACTCTATTTTAGAGTATTGTGTTTTAGTCCCACATCGGATATGAGAGATGGTGAGGGCTCACTCCACTCTATAAATAGAGCCCCCTTGCCTCCTTTCCAAGATGCACCAAAGAAGAGAGTTAAGGGAGTCTGTAAAGTTCAGGAAGCCCAGTTCAAGTCACAAATATTGACTGACGCGCGTTCCTAGAAGTTCTCTTAACTTGCTGGTTCCTGGAAGCAGATCGTATAGAGGCGAATCTTGCTTTGAGCAACGGTATTTTTACACCCCAGCAGATTTAATCCTCCTCCTCCTCTTCTTCTTCTTCTTCTTCTTCTTCTTCTTCTTCTTCTTCTTCTTCTTCTTCTTCTGTTCTCTGTAACTCATTCTTCAGGTTTTAAGGCACCTACTGAGTAGGGAGGCCTAACTTTGTTCTTGAGATCTATCTCATTTGTGGCACCTACTGTGTAGGCTTGCTGAACTCCTGTTTTCTATCTATATCCACGCCTCGGGACTAACAATCTCAAAACAAGATTAGTACGATGGAAAATATTAATGCTTCACTCCTCCAAACTGACTACTGCAAGTTGGAAAAGTTTGATGGAGAGCGTTATCAAGTCTGAAAAGGAAGGTCCTTTTCATCCTTCAACTCCGAGACGTTGATCACGTGCTCTTTGAAGAGGAACCTACTGTTCTAGATACTGGGTCTGTTACCGCTATAACTGCGGCTACTAAACTTTAGGCCAAATAGAGAAGGGAGAATAGCATTTGTAGGCTTCTGATCCTAAATGCTATGGAGAATTTTCTGGCAGAATCCTACTCAAAGATAGATAGTGTCAGAGAAATATGGGAGTCTGTGGAAAAGCTGTACGAGGAAGACAAAAACAGGAGCAAGATATTTTTCGTCAAAAATATCACAAGTGGCTCTTTAAAGATGAGAAGGCGATGCTTCCTCAAGTGAAGGAGTTTCTGAAACTTCGTCAGAAACTGGACGATGAAAAGATGCCTCTCGTCGACAAGTTTGTCGTTGGAGGGATCGTCTCGAAACTTCTTGCTGGATGGAATACGTTCTTTGCAAGAATGTATCGGAAGTAACTCGAGATCAGTCTGAAGATCTCTTGCAAGAAATCCACGTTGAGGACGAGATGCGTTCTCAATAGAAGATGGACTGCTTTTTCCAAACAATTGGCCGAGGCTAATCTGGTGCAGACGAAAGACTCCAAGGAGAAGCAGGCGGCTTCTCACCAAAAGAAAGACTTCACTAATCTGAAAGTAAAGGGACCATCTTTCAAACAGAAGAAGCCCAAGTCCAATGTGACTTATTTTAACTGTGGCAAGATGGGCCACTATAAGAGTGAATGCAGATCCAAGCCCAAACAATCAGAGAAAGGTGAGCCTAGTAAGATTTCTTTGGTTTCTAACCTCGTTGGTATGATCGCTAAGGTCATAACTGAGGGGACTAACTCTGACTGGTGGATAGACACCGGTACGACATGCCATGTCTGTTCTGGAAAGGAATGGTTCGTCACGTACCAGCCAACTTCTGAGAAGGTTGTCATGGCGAACCAGGCCCAAGCTGAAGTTCTGAGGATCGGGACTGTGGAGCTGAAACTGACTTCCGGGAACACTCTGACGCTCCAAGAGTAAAGCATGTTCCGGTGATTGCCAAGAACCTGATCTCTGGGAGCCCTGCTTAGCAACGCAGGTTTGAGGATGGACATTAATGCTGGTCAGATGGTGATGTCCAAGAAGGGAACATACTTCGGAAAAGGTTTTCAAACCGAAGGATGTTTAAAATTCAGCTTGTAAACCAGTCTAATAAATAAATGCAATCGCTCTTTCTGAACTATTCTCTTGAGTTGTGGCATAATATGCTAGGACATGTTCATTGTAAAAGAATAAAAAAATGTCTAGTCTAGAACTTATCTCCAAATGTGGGGGTAAGGTAGAGAAGTGTGAAGTATGTGCTCAGACTAAGATCACTAGAAAACTCTTTCATCGGGTCAATCGAAGCACAGATATTCTGGAGTTGGTACACTCCGATATCTGTGACTTTAAATAATTCTCTACAAAAGTTGGGATGAAGTATTTCATAACCTTCATCGATGACTTCTCTAAGTACGCATTCGTCTACTTGCTCAAATCTAAAGACGAAGCGTTCGAGAAGTTCAAGGAGTTCAGGGCCGAAGCTGAACGGCAAACTGGACAACAACTCAAGAGGTTGAGAAGTGATCGAGGCGGAGAATATCGGTCTCATGAATTCGTATCATTCTGCAAAGAATATGGAATCATCTGCGAAACTACTGCTCCGTATTCTCCTCAATCTAACGGAGTAGCAGAGAGGAAGAACCGAATATTGACAGAAATGATGAACTCAATGCTGCTAACTGCAGGTCTTCCAAAATGTTACTGGAGAGAAGTTGCATTAACGACCACTTTCATTCTGAATAGATTGCCTTATGCAACTTCTGATATAACTCCTCATGAACTCTGGTTCAAAGTCAGACCTAACTTGAATGTTATTCGAGTGTGGGGGTGTCTGGCTTCACATAAGCTCCCAGATATGAAGATTCAGAAGTTGGGGATAAGGACTACGAAGGCGATCTTCTTGGGATATGTCGAGAAGAGTGATGCCCGGAGATTCCTTGACATTGAGTCAAATTATATCATCGAATCTCGCGATGCTGAATACTTTGAAGACAAGTTTGTACGACACAAAAACATTATTCTCCCAGATATTCTGGAGAATGATGTAGGTGCAAATGAAACTGAGGTCTCATATGAACCAGTAGTCCAAGATAAAGTTGTTGGTGGAGAAACAACAATTAACCAGAACTCGATGAGCCGTCGACGAAGCGAGCAAGGAGGCCGAAGAGCTTTAGAGATGAATTTGTCACCTATCATGTGGAAGCAGATCCACACTTACCTATGATGAGGCGATGAAGACCAAAGATGCTGTCTTCTGGAAGGAGGCAATAGACAATAAAATTGACTCAATTACATCCAATAACACATGGGTGTTAGTTGATTTACCCAAAGGAGCAAAACCCATCGGATGCAAGTAGATCTTCAAGAAGAAGATGAAAGCTGATGGAACCATTGACAAGTTCAAGGCCAGGCTAGTGGCCAAGGAATTTTCTCAAAAATAGAGGATCGACTACTTCGACATATATGCTCCAGTAGCACGGATGACAACCATCAGATTGTTGATTGTCCTTGCAGCAATACACAAACTGGTGATACATCAGATGGATGTGAAAACAGTATTCCTGAATGGCGAGCTGACCGAGGAGATTTATATGCAACAGCCAGAAGGATTTGTCATCAGAGGCCTAGAATACAAAGTCTGCAAGTTGGTAAAATCTCTATACGGCTTAAAGTAAGCTCGCAAAATCTGGCATGAGAAGTTTGACAAAGTTATCAGATCAAATGGCTACAGGGTCAGCGAAACAGACAAATGTGTCTATACTAAATTTGCTGACGGAAGAGGAGTCATCGTTTGTTTGTACGTGGATGACATGCTAATCCTAGGTACGGATATAAGTTGTGTCACTGAGACAAAGAAGTTCCTCTCGACAAAGTTCAGTATGAAGGACTTGGGGGATGCTGATGTTATCTTGGGACTCAAGATCATCCAGACAGACACTGGATTGGCACTGTCACAATCTTATTACATTGAGAAGATGCTTACTCGGTACGGGTATCATGATCTTTTCATAATTGATATATCGTACCGAAGTGATCAGAAGATGGAGCCAAACTCGAAGGAAAGCGTGTCACGACCCGCACCCACTTTTCGGATACGAAGCGTGTCCAAGCCCAGCCTACGCCGCAGTGTCGGCGGGTAGTATGCTGTCTATACACAAGTCACGGCAATCTAGAATCTCATGGTAAACTATATCTCATCCACAGAATAGTCATGTCACAATCAAGATCAATGAAAGACATGAAACTGAACAATAATGAATATAACTGAATATCAAGAATCAATGTCACGTCCGGTGGACACAAATCCACTACCAATACACGAAAAAATAGAGGAATACATGAAGTAACTAACTGGATAAAAATTGCTAATCTAGACCACCTCAACTGCAAGCACTGCGATCCGATGCTGACTCAAATCCTCTCGTCTGCTCCTGACTCAAACTCGGCTAACCTAAAGAGATCATCAGGTCCTCAGAGGACTAGCAAGATACATAAAAACGAGCCTTTCTAACAGTTTATTATGCATGGAGAAAAATACGGAATAAACAAGTAAACTGAGTAATGAATAAAGCACGAATCTATACATTGTCTACACATAGATGAACTGCTGAACGAGGACGAGAGAACTCATGTCAAGATGTCACGGATAACCAAATCGAAATACTCAAACCCTTACCCCTAGTGTGGACTCGCAGGTTTGAACAACTACTAGCCCTCGCCCTAGTGTGGACTCGCATGCTAGCATCACCCTCGTCCATAGTGTGGACTTACAGGTATGAACCATATACTACTAACCCTCGTCCCTGGTGTGGACTCGCAGGCTAGCATCACCCTCGTCCCTAGTGTGGACTCGCAGGTGTGAACCATATACTAACTCTCGTCCCTGGTGTGGACTCGCAGGCTAGCATCACCTCGTCCCTAGTGTGGACTCGCAGGTGTGAACCTTATACTACTAACCCTCGTCCCTTGTGTGGACTCGCAGGTGTGAACCATATACTACTAACTCTCATCCCTTGTGTGGACTCGCAGGTTAGCATCACCCTTACCCCTAGTGTGGGCTCACAGGTGTAGACCAATAACTACTAACCCTCGTCCCTAGTATGGACTCGCAAGTTAGCATCACCCTTACCCCTAGTGTGGGCTCGCAGGTGTGGACCAATAACTACTAACCCTCGTCCCTAGTGTAGACTCGCAGGTTAGCTTAAGACATAGATAACTACTAACCCTCGTCCCTATTGTGGACTCACAGGTTACCTTCAAGATTTCAAGACAAGGAGGTAAAACAGTTCAGTTCATGACTTCTCGATCCATGGCACGACTCAATCAAGGCACAAGTAAACACGACCAATAAGACGCAAAGCTAACTGTGAACACGGTCTACAAAGCAACGATAAATATACAAGCAGGATATGAAGGATACATGTCAACAATATGAGAAAATTGGATAATAATAAAATGACAGGGCATGTAAATAAAGCTGTGTAGAAAGGCAAGGTATACTTGCCTTAGGTCCTGAGCTGCTGGTACGGGTCAAAATTCGTATCAAGTCCAAGTATCCTGTTTATAAATTCATAATGATCAATACATGATATCTGTGGGAAAATAAGCCAACTTTATTAACTTGTTTGATGTGTGGCCTAGTTTGTCTATTTTTCTTAGGCATGTAATCTCTAGCTTTAGTGTTTATTAAGAGGGGGTCCTTTATTGGCCTGTCTTAATGTGGTACTTAAACAATTTGTAAAACCCGATTGCATCTGTATATTCTTTACAAACATATACATGCACCTATCTCCTTGTACTTTTACCCCAATGTCGATATCTATCTACCTCTTATGGTACTCTACTTATATTTTGGGCTGAACTGGGTTCTTCAAAACTCCCTTTACTACACTCAATTCCTACATATCTTACTTAACTGTTTTCCTTAAACAACTGGGACTGCCACCACTACATACTCTTGAATAATGACATCTACTCCAGCACACCTGTGTTCCCATGTGCAGTATTATTTACCAGGCTATTTCCTACCTGTTGATGTATACAAGTAAGATGAGCCTTATTTCAACCTTGTTCATCCCTTTCTATTGGCTGCAGGATTTTCCAGAATTTGAATAGGACCTAATTCTGATATAAGGACCTCAGATACCAGGGTTTAACAATTTCATATAGGCAATAATTGCTCCCAAGAACTTTAAACATTGGTACCTGGTATATTGACTTCAAGGTCACTGCATACCTGATATAGAAGATAGGTCCACAGTCTTGATTTGGAATGCTCTGCTACAAGAGATGGTGTTGATTTGGTCACCAGGTTACCAATATATGCTCAAAGACTAAAGAATTCACCAATAAGGCAGGAACTGATGCATCTTGGTTGTTCATATGTTTAAGTAACTGAACTTCCTGGACTGGAACCTGAGATTACTTGGACTCATATTCAGTTCCCATGTGGAAATTTTTTCATAAGGCACTGCTATTTGCAACCTACAATCGGGCAGGGTGTCAATCTTGCACTGGGTTTCAGTTGGAAAACAGGACAGCAAGAGAACATCTGATACTAGAAAGTAGTTTGATTTATGTCATTAGGAAAATCAGTCCTTACCTGAGTATATTGGTCTAACACATGAATGACTTTATTCTTAGGTTTCTAGGCTCTTAGGTTCTGATCCTAGTTGCCATGTTAGCTCAGGTTAGAGACCCTACCACCTGCTACTGCCTATATGTTCACATCACCCCATAGATTTTACTGTTTCTTCAACATATGTCCATCTAGATGTTATATAAGATAGACATAAAAATACGAGTTACTGATAATTGATGAAGAACAAAGTATCATATCCATTAGAAACTATTATCCCTTTGAAGCCCGACAAAGTTCCATTACTATCAAATCAAATGTTAAAGGGACTGAATAAAAGAAAACTGACCTGTACATGAGTAACTGAATGAACAAGGTAGGTGATACTCCCAGTTGCTATGCAGTAAACTAGACTGCATGAGGCTGAGTTATTGGCAGTAAGGAAGACCTATAGGATTAATCACAAGACAGAGGATTATATCAGTGTTTCCCTGTCATAGCTGTCACATTTACCTATACCCCTAAAATCCTGGTACTCTACATGGATATTCCTGTGACTACCCCACCTGGGTCACTGTACTCTGGTTGGACAGGACAGGCCCATAGGTTTAACCTTGAAGCAAACCTGCTATAGGTAAATGTATCTGGTTTTGCCAGTCTTGTACATCTATACCTGTCCTATTTTGGGTTGCCAATTACACAAATTTAGGTGATACACAAGGCAACCAATACTTCCAAAGTTCCCAGTGAACAAAACCTAGACACTTGGTATGACTTGGAAATTCTGATGCTATGGATGCTTGATGTACATGTCCCAAACAGGGACTTGGCAGTCCTATTTTCGATGCACTTGAGGGTGAATTTGCAACAAGTGAAACTGTAACTGAACTATTTGAGTTATCTAAACATTAAGAGGGACAGGGGACAGGACACAGGTCAATATTGAACTAGGCAAGGATGTCAGTTATTAGGAGAGGGGTCAGAACAATGGGTAATGGTGTGGGGGATGACCTCTACACAAATGAGCAGAACGTGAGTATAGCAATTGCCCTGCACAATGTTTGGACTGGTGACAGGGGCTTAACACGCATTTATTCGAATACTTGAACTACACAACAGGAATTGGAGTCCAATGATAGATGGCCGTACCTATAGAGTTGATACTCGCTTCCTTCTTCGATTCTTCCTGGTCGAAGTCGATGTTGGACTGCCTCTTCCTTGCTGTTCTTGCGGCCAGAGAGTTCAATTGGTTTCTAAGGTTTTTCCGAAAGGTTGGCCGCAACCTCTCCTATAAATACTAGTGTTTGAAGATAAGGAGGTTTGGTTTTTGCTCCTATCTAAACCTGGTGAAGGTGGATCTCGAATTTGACTCAAATTCGAGTATACAGTGTTATAGTTTCGGTTTTTAAATAGAAAGTTTGAAAAATAACTATTTGTATATAGGTCCTTGTTAATACAATTATTACCTATTTGAACTTTCTATTTGCATTTCAAGTAAAACCAATAAAAACATAACCAATTAGGTGACAATAATTAACATAAAAATATAAAAAAAATGAGAGGATAAAATTGGTCAAGGGGTTGACAACTCTACCCCCCTTAAACAAATTTCGTCCTCGAAATTTAAGGAGCTGATCTACTAGAATGAATGTTCTAGAATAAATGCTATAAAGAAATTCAATTCCTCCTAAAGTTTAAATATCAATCTATCTATACTACTGCCAGTATCTACCAGAAGTTTTGCCAGCTGCTCCCTGCGGTGTTGTTCCTGTCTTGTGAGTCCATCTTAACTGAAACAAAGAAAACACTTTAGCCATTGAAGAGATCTTCAAACATGATGCAAATCGAGGATTCAATGAAATCAAGGACTAGAGGCCAATAATGAGTCAATACATGTGGATGATATCCTAAGTGTCTATTCTTATTCGCAGGCTCACGACGGCACAGTGACGTAACCGAAGTGATTAACGTAGACCTGCATGGGCCACCAAAAAAACTTGTCACGACCCGTACCCGCTTTTTGGATACGAAGCGTGTCCAAGCCCAGCCTACGCCGCAGTGTCGACGGTAGTATGCTGTCTATACACAAGTCACGGCAATCTAGAATCTCTTGGTAAACTATATTCATCCACAGAATAGTCATGTCACAATCAAGATCAATGAAAAGACATGAAATTGAACAATAATGAAAATAACTGAATATCAAGAATCAATGTCACGTCCGGTGGATACAAATTCACTACCAATAGACGAACAAATAGAGGAATACATGAAGTAACTAACTGGATAAAAACTGCTAATCTAGACCACCTCAACTACAAGCACTGCGATCCGATGCTGACTCAAATCCTCTCGTCTGCTCCTGACTCAAACTCGGCTAACTGAAGAGATCATTAGGTCCTCAGAGGACTAGAAAGATACATAAAAACGAGCCTTTCTAACAGTTTATTATGCATGGAAAAAAATACGGAACAAACAAGTAAACTGAGTAATGAATAAAGCACGAATATATGCACTGTCTACAGATAGATGAACTGCTGAACGAGGACGGGAGAACTCATGTCAAGATGTCACGGATAACCAAATCGAAATACTCAAACCCTCGTCCCTAGTGTGGACTCGCAGGTTTGAACAACTACTAGCCCTCGCCCCTAGTGTGGACTCGCAGGCTAGCATCACCCTCGTCCCTAGTGTGGACCGCAGGTGTAAACCTTATACTACTGACCCTCGTCCCTGGTGTGGACTCGCAGGCTAACATCACCCTCGTCCCTAGTGTGGACTCGCAGGTGTGAACCATATACTACTAACCCTTGTCCCTTGTATGGACTCGCAGGTTAGCATCACCCTCGTCCTAGTGTGGACTCGCAGGTGTGAACCATATACTACTAACCCTCGTCCCTAGTGTGGACTCACAGGCTAGCATCACCCTCGTCCCTAGTGTGGACTCGCAAGTGTGAACTATATACTACTAACCCTCGTCCCTTGTGTGGACTCGCAGGTTAGCATCACCCTCGTCCCTAGTGTGGACTCGCAGGTGTGAACCATATACTACTAACCCTCGTCCCTTGTGTGGACTCGCAGGTTAGCATCACCCTTACCCCTAGTGTGGGCTCGCAGGTGTGGACCAATAACTACTAACCCTCATCCCTAGTGTGGACTCGCATGTTAGCATCACCCTTACCCCTAGTGTGGGCTCACAGGTATGGACCAATAACTACTAACCCTCGTCCCTAGTATAGACTCGCAGGTTAGCTTAAGACACAGATAACTACTAACCCTCGTCCCTATTGTGGACTCGCAGGTTAGCTTCAAGATTTCAAGACAAGGAGGTAAAACAGTTCAGTTCATGACTTCTCAATCCATGGCACGACTCAATCAAGGCACAAGTAAACACGACCAATAAGACGCAAAGCTAACTGTGAACACGGTCTACAAAGCAACGATAAATATACAAGAAGGATATGAAGGATACATGTCAACAATATGAGAAAACTGGATAATAATAAAAAGAAAGTGCATGTAAATAAAACTGTATAGAAAGGCAAGGTATACTTGCCTTAGGTCCTGAGCTGCTGGTACGGGTCAAAATTCGTATCAAGTCCAAGTATCCTGTTTATAAATTCATAATGATCAATACATGATATCTGTGGGAAAATAAGCCAACTTTATTAACTTGTTTGATGTGTGGCCTAGTTTGTCTATTTTTCTTAGGCATGTAATCTCTAGCTTTAGTGTTTATTAAGAGGGGGTCCTTTATTGGCCTGTCTTAATGTGGTACTTAAACAATTTGCAAAACCCCATTGCATCTGTATATTCTTTACTGACATATACATACACCTATCTTCTTGTACTCTTACCCCAATGTCGATATCTATCTACCTCTTGTGGTACTACTTATATTTTGGGCTAAACTGTGTTCTTCAAAACTCCCTTTACTACACTCAATTCCTACATATCTTACTTAACTGTTTTCCTTAAACAACTGGGACTGCCACCACTACATACTCTTGAATAATGACATCTACTCCAGCACACCTATGTTCCTATGTGCAGTATTATTTACCAGGCTATTTCCTACCTGTTGATGTATACAAGTAAGATGAGCCTTATTTCAACCTTGTTCATCCCTTCCTATTGGCTACAGGATTTTCCAAATTTGAATAGGACCTAATTCTGATACAAGGACCTCAGATACCAGGGTTTAACAGTTTCATATAGGCAATTTCTCCCAAGAGCTTTGAACATTGGTACCTGGTATATTGACTTCAAGGTCACTGCATACCTGATATAGAAGATGGGTCCACAGTCTTGATTTGGAATGCTCTGACAAGAGATGGTGTTGATTTGGTCACCAGGTTACCAATAGATGCTCAAAGACTAAAGAATTCACCAATAAGGCAGGAACTGATGCATCTTGGTTGTTCATATGTTTAAGTAACTGAACTTCCTGGACTGGAACCTAGAGATTGCTTGGACTCATGTTCAGTTCCCATGTGGAAATTTTTTCATAAGGCACTGCTATTTGCAACCTACAATCGGGCAGGGTGTCAATTGTACTGGGTTTCAGTTGGAAAACAGGACAGCAAGAGAACATCTGATACTAGAAAGTAGTTTGATTTATGTCATTAGGAAAATCAGTCCTTACCTGAGTATATTGGTCTAACACATGAATGACTTTATTCTTAGGTTTCTAGGCTCTTAGGTTCTGATCCTAGTTGCCATGTTAGCTCAGGTTAGAGACCCTACCACCTGCTACTGCCTATATGTTCACATCACCCCATAGATTTTTCTGTTTCTTCAACATATGTCCATCTAGATGTTATATAAGATAGACATAAAAATACGAGTTACTGATAATTGATGAAGAACAAAGTATCATATCCATTAGAAACCATTATCCCTTTGAAGCCCGACAAAGTTCATTTACTATCAAATCAAATGTTAAAGGGACTGAATAAAAGAAAACTGACCTGTACATGAGTAATTGAATGAAAGGTAGGTGATACTCCCAGTTGCTATGCAGTAAACTAGACTGCATGGACTGAGTTATTGGCAGTAAGGAAGACCTATAGGATTAATCACAAGACAGAGGGCTATGTTAGTGTTTCCCTGTCATAGCTGTCACATTTACCTATACCCCTAAAATCCTGGTACTCTACATGGATATTCCTGACTACCCCACCTGGGTCACTGTACTCTGGTTGGGCAGGACATGCCATAGGTTTAGCCTTGAAGCAAACCTGCTATAGGTAAATGTATCTGGTTTTGCCAGTCATGTACATCTATACCTGCCCTATTTTGGGTTGCCAAGTACACAAATTTAGGTGATACACAAGGCAACCAATACTTCCAAAGTTCCAGTGAACAAAACCTAGACACTTGGTATACTGACTTGGAAATTCTGATGCTATGGATGCTTGATGTACATGTCCCAAACAGGGACTTGGCAGTTCCTGTTTTCGATGCACTTGAGGGTGAATTTGTAACAAGTGAAACTGTAATTGAACTATTTGAGTTATCTAATCATAAGAGAGACAGGGACAGGACACAGGTCAATATTGAACTAGGCAAGGATGTCAGTTATTAGGATAGGGGTCAGAACAATGGGTAATGGAGTGGGGGATGACCTCTACACAAATGAGCAGAACATGAGTATAGCAATTGCCCTGCACAATGTTTGGACTGGTGACAGGGGCTTAACACGCATTTATTCGAATACTTGAACTACAACAGGAATTGGAGTCCAATGATAGATGGCCATACCTATAGAGTTGATACTCGCTTCCTTCTTCGATTCTTCTGGTCGAAGTCGATGCTGGACTGCTCCTCTTCCTTGTTCTTGCGGCCAGAGAGTTCAATTGGTTTCTAGGCTTTTTCCCAAAAGGTTGGCCGCAACCTCTCCTATAAATACTAGTGTTTGAAGATAAGAAGTTTTGTTTTTGCTCCTATCTAAACCTGGTGAAGGTGGATCTCGAATTTGATTCAAATTCGAGTACAGAGTGTTATAGTTTCGGTTTTTAAATAGAAAGTTTGAAAAATAACTATTTGCATATAGGTCCTTGTTAATACAATTATTACCTATTTGAACTTTCTATTTGCATTTCAAGTAAAACCAATAATAAACATAACCAATATAGGTGACAATAATTAACATAAATGAATATAAAAAAATGAGAGGATAAAATTGGTCAAGGGGTTGACAAAGCGTCAGGCAATTGGAGTACGCTAGTCATCGGAAGTTTGATATATGCTACTACTGCCACTAGGCATGACATAGCTTTGCTGTGGGAATGCTGAGTCGATTCATAAGCAATCCAGACGTTCAACACTGGAAAGCCGTGAAGCGTGTTATGAGATATCTTAAGAAGACTCAGACATATGCACTGTACTTCAGCGGAGAGCCGCCGGTAGTAGAAGGCTTCAGTGATGCCAGCTGGTGCTCAGAGTTGGAGAGTGAGGGTCCACTGGTGGATTTATTTTCACAATGGGTGGAGCTGCTATATCGTGGAAGTCGAAGAAGCAGACTATGCTCTCGCGGTCTTCTATGGATTCTGAGTTCTTTGTACTTGATACCGCAGCAGATGAAGCAGAATGGCTTCAAAAGCTCATGTATGATCTTCCAGGTTGGAGCGCAGATACCGACAATTTCAACATACTGCGATAACCAAGTGACTGCGGTGGTGGCATCAAATAATATCTTCAACTGAAGAAGAGAACTGTGTGGTTAAAGCACAGGGCAGTGAACGATCTCATCAAGAGAGGTGTCGTTGCAGTAATCGATGTTCGGATTCAGAAGAACCTGGCGGATCCATTACGAAGGGCCTCAAGCGTCAGTTGTTGAAGATACAGCAGGGAAGATGGGCTTGAAGTCATTCTGATAGTATGTTTTTGTAATCCTAATAAATTTTTATGTTATTAGTTCAAAGAGAAATCTACTAGACATCTAACTTTCGGTTCAAGGGAGGACCACTGACTGGAAAACTATCAGGTAACAGTAGTACTTGTTCTTGGAAACATGGAAGGGTTACGAACCCATAACCACTGTTGTCTATTATGTATTTTCTGCAAAAAACGGATCCTGTGTTGAGGTTGACTTAAATGCCTTAATAAGTTCTCAGGCAGAGTGAATGCCTGGTGTGCTTTACAGGAAGCACGGTAGCGCAGCACTACAAGGAGTAAAACTCCATGCTACAGTAGGATAACTCCACCATGATGTTCCCAGGTAGGGATAATGCCTCGCTTTGCAAGCCAAGTCATAGCGGCGTAGCACTGCAAATAGGCAGGTAGCCTAATGCTGTATGATGAAATTAAAGAGTTGTAGACAGCACTACAAAGGGGAGGGTGACCCCATGTTATAGTGGTACGACACCACGACGAGGTACCCAGGTAGGGGTAAAGTCTCGACCTTGCAAGCCATGTCGTTGCGAAAACCGCAAGAAGCCTTAGGCTTCATGCTGGATAGAATGGCAATACAAAGAGGCTGTAACCTCATGCTGCAGTAGTGTGACACTACGATGAGGTTCCCGGGTAGGGTAATGCCTCAGCTTTAGGCCATGTCATAGTGGCGTAGTACCGCAAGGAAGCACAAGGCTTCATGCCATGTCTCTTTAATAAAGAACTTACCTATAGTGTATGGAAAGAGATATCAGGCCGTCTCTTCAGGGTAAACTTATAGACGCCCAAAATTATACTGAAACCAGGCTGGCACATGGCCTTTAATGTGCAGCCAGAAGCACATGTAACTATACTTTATGAGTGGGAAGAATTAAAATTGTGGTGCAGAATTCAAGGCATAGTCCATTCTTGTATCGCATTGTTATTTAACCCATGCGAAAGATTCAAGTCGTCAGCGACATCTATCCTAATACAAAATGGACAGTTACTGTGGGGAACGCTCAACCCTAGATACATATATGATGAGATATGTGGGGGATTGTTGGTGCTTTTGCTCCTTGACATGAAGAGAGCTTGCTCTCAACATGCTTTGTAAAGTTTAGTCCCACATTGGAAAAGCGCCATGAGTTATCTCAACATATATATGAGTATGTGTTGTTGGGATGTTCACATGGGGTGGTGACCCTAAGGAGGGAATCATGTGGATGATTTTACTAAGAGAAAATGATTAATTCCAACAAGGACGTAAGTTGATTTTCGCGTGCGGGCTCGGACTGACATGGACTGCAGGTTGTCTCGTGCATGCATAGGAGTTTTCGGGGAAAGACGTGGGCTAGCACTCGACTATGTTGATTGTGGGATGATGTAAAATATCAAACTCTATTTTAGAGTATTGTATTTTAGTCCCACATCGGATATGAGAGATGGTGAGGGCTCACTCCACTATATAAATAGAGCCCCCTTCTCATTTCCAAGATGCACCAAAGAAGAGAGTTAAGGGAGTCCGTAAAGTTCAGGAAGCCTGTTCAAGTCACAAATATTGACTAACGAGCGTTGCAGAAGTTCTCTTTGAAATAACGTGTAGGCAACTCTAGAGGGGGTGAATAGAGTTTGTGTCGATAATCACCAAATAAAAATTAACTCTATATCACCTCCATAAAACAACTATCAAGATATTAAATAAATCAGAGAGAAATGCGAAAGTAAATAAAGATCAGAAGAGCATACGCAAACACAACAGTTTTAACCTGGTTTCCATTGTGGAGGACTAGTCCAGGCCTGAGAACTCTAGCTCATGATTGAAATCACTATTTATGAAATAGTGTACAACACGTGCCTTTACTCAGAAGAGCACGCCAACTTCTTACAGATTCACAGGTGGCAAAACTTGGAATTGTCCAAGTGACTTTTCTTTTCAACTTGCACAAAAACTTCTAGCTGAATCGCACTTGAGCACCTTGGGGCTTAGGAAGTTTTATGGCTAGTAGATTGGAAGAATAAGGCTTAGGTAGTATAAGGCTTAGATGATTGAGAGTGAGAGATAGAAAGATGATGAAGAGATGAATAAAAATGGTTGAAATCATGCCCAATATATACTAGTCTGGAAGCAGAATTCGGCCAGAATTCCGTCCTCAAAATTCAAAAAAATATGGCCATTATATCAGCTAGATTGGTAACCCTAAAAATTAGTTCCTGAAATCAGGGACAGAGTTTGGCCCGGACTCTGTGGGGGAGAGTTCGTCCCGACTCTATATGGGGGCAGAGTTCGGCTCGAACTATGCCTCCTAGGTGGCAGAATGGCCTTTGGGATTTTGGGCTTTGTGGAGCTTGGCTTGGTTCAGGAATTGGTCTGTTTGTATGGTAGAGCTTGGAGAGATACGTCTAGGGGTTGAGATGACTCAGTGCGACTCAACGTACACATTCTCCTAGACTCAATAAATTGAAGATTACAGACTTGGAACAAGTAGGAAAACCAAGAGCCCTTTGATGATGCCTTTCTTCTGATATTTGAGAAGTCCTGAAGACGACTTTTTCCTTGACAACAGTCGTCCAAAGATAAGTAGATCTGGAAATCTGAATACCTTTCGGGAGCTTCGCCCCGAACCCCCGACGGGGGGCGCTGCCCCCTCGACCCCTGTCCGCTGATGCGAGGCCCGGATAGGTCGCTAGGCGGTTCGGAGAAATCTTTTTGTATGACGCCATCTTTGGTCCATCATTAATTCTTCATTACCTATGTCCTGGTTTGATCATGTTAGATCATGCTTACTGCATGTCTACAAATACATGTTAGGCGAGCAAAATATGTTGCAGTACGATACAAGCATGGAAATATGATATAGGACAATTAGGACAATGCTAAGTTTAAGTAGCAACATGATAGTGAGTATATGAATATTAATGACATCATTATATTAAATTTAACTGATTAGCCATATTCAAAACACGATGTAATCATTGGGCTAACACTCTTAAACTTGCTGGTTCCTGGAAACAGATCGTATAGAGGCGAATCTTGCTTTGAGCAACGTATTTTTACACCCCAGCAGATTTAATCCTCCTATTCTTCTTCTTCTTCTTATTTCTCTGTAACTCGTTCTTCAGGTTTTAAGGTACCTACTGAGTAGGGAGGCCTAACTTTGTTCTTGAGATCTATCTCATTTGTGGCACCTACTGTGTAGGCTTGCTAAACTTCATTTGTGGCACCTACTGTGTAGGCTTGCTGAACTCCTATTTTTCATCTATATCTACGCCTCGGGACCAACAATGAATGTCTTGTAATGAGTTCTTTCTTCTCTTCCACGACCACGACCTCGACCGCGACCTCTTTGACTTCTTTGATTGGTGAAGCTTTTTTCTTTCTCCTTGAAAGTGAGCTTTGTTTGAAGGACTTGCTCCAATGTCTCTTGCATTTTCTTTTTCCTTTCTTCATAGGCTTATAGTGAGCCACTACAACAAAAAGACCTATTAATGACGCTTGATAAGTGGATTTCATGACGGCTGATAAAGAGACGTCATCAAAGTTCAGCAAGATTCCATTCTATGACGGTGTCTAATATAAACATTATTGATAGTCTTTCAGTCATACGAGCGTCATGAAAAAAAGTACCAAAATTTAAGTCAAAACCTCCATCCCCCGCACTTCTCCCGCACTTAAGAAAAATTCTAAACCAAGAAGCTCCACAGCTACTCTAAGAAGCCCTAATTTTTCTGGCTCGCCTCCTCTCAGAGTCGAGCTCTTCCCCCAATTTTATTTCTCCCAAATCCTTCCTAACCCTAACACTAATTCTTCATGGCGATGGCGACGACGATGATTCCTCCTCTGGCGACTGAGTTAACAGTAGCGCCACTCACTGTCGACGAGTTCGCGGCGGCGCCTCACTAATCCCAACGCTCGACCACTTTGAGCCCTTTTCTTCGACGACGTACGGTTGCTGATGACTTCGAAGACGTTATTTGGAAAAGTTCGTTCTTCCAGCGACAGCGAGCAGTGGCGACCACGAGTCCTCTTCTCCGGCGACGCATCGGCTCCTCCACGTGTTCAAGTTCGACGACAGGTAAGCGTAGCTAAACTAGGGTGAAGTATTCGTTATTTCTTCTGAGTTCATTTGGATTCTCGAGATCAATTGTTGGGATTGTTTGGTTCAGATCTGATCGAGTTTCTTTGTTCGATTTCCTTCATCGGTGGTTCTTCTTGAGACTCGACGAACGTTCGACGGAATCACGGAGAATTTTGAAGTTTAGATTGGTGAGTTCCGACCTCAATTTGTTCAATCTGTGAAATTCTTGGTGATAGGTTGTGATGTCATATTTCTTGGTGAAATTTGAACAAACTAGATCGGGAGAGCGACGGATCAAGTATGAACCTCTGTAGGACGAGTTGGAATTTGAGTCGTTTAAAAGTACGTTGAATCCAAATCCTCTGTTGTTCTTGATTTTTTTGATTTCTTAAATTTTTTGAAGTTTGAATCTCCAGTAATTTGAGATTTTGCTTCTTGGTGTATGTTCTGGTTCTGTTCTGGAATGCTCGAAAGACTCAGGCTATATTCGGATACGAAGACGACGTGTCCGACTCTTTGGAACGAGTCCTCCTTTGAATTGGATCTTCCCTTCAGGTAATTTTACATACAGGAGGTCCTACACTTGAAGCATGTGGAATTCTGGATCTTAATATTCAATATTGGACTAGTCGAGGATGGGCCTTTGTTGATGTTAACTATGGCGGGAGCTCTGGTTTGCTACTAAATGTTTCCTTAAATGCAGCTATCATACAATTTTCCTCCTTATTAAACTTTATTTAAAATAAATGATGGAAAATTTCTGTGTTCCATTAATGATAATTGATGAAACAATGATCCACTTACATGGAGATATTAGCTTCCAGAAAGTAAAAAAGAAAATACAAAGATACAGACTCTAATAAACCAAAAATGGATCTGCTAGTTAGTAGTGAGCTATCACAACTAAAGTTTGTTGCTTTCGTTGATACAATTGCTTTCGTTGATACAAGTCCATGACTATCATTTACATCTTGAGTCTCCAAGTCCATGACTATCATTTACTATAATTTTGGTGACTTCAAAATTATTACAAGTGTTAGGTTCGATACTTGCTCGCAATCTCAGTGTCAGTTTGGGCCGCTTGTCGACCCAGCCCTCATATTTTAAGATGGACAAATGATGAAGATCAATACCTCTCCCTGAACTTTCACTATTTCGAAAATCTGTGGTTTCCTTATTAGTGACAACAACAGTTTATTTCAAAGTAGTGAGGAGCTCGAAATGCCATCTTGTGGGTTGTGTGTGTATTAAAAAAATCCTACCAACAAGAATTTGATTAAAAATATGTTATATTTACTTCTTTTGCGGATACCAATCACTTTATTGTTCCCTTTTTAGTTTCCTCTTGTTGTCATGGTTTAAAAAAATGTACCCTCTGATTTCATTGCTACATGGCCGAGTAAGCACTGTTTTGTTTCTATGGAATTGGAAGATCACTATTCTTTACACAGAATTGCATATATGGCATACTCTACTATGTACACAGGTTCCTTCACATTCTTTCATACCCTTCATAAATTTTGTTAATGGGCTGCAGTATTCAAAGGTATTGTTTGCTACTGTGGACATGATAGTTTGCCTTAACCTTTGTGCTACGTTGGTATATTTTTAAGACTTTTGGGACTAAGATGTTTGAGAATATCCTTGATTATTGAATGATAACCAAGTTGTTGGCTTGTAGCTTAATTTCTTCATTCTGTACCACTATTGTTAGTCTACTAATTGTAGGTTTCTATGGCTCAAATTAAACTTATTTCCATATAGTTGAGGTATACAATTTCATTTCTATCGAACTCCCCGAACTACTGCCTAAACCAAGTGGCTCCCAAATTGATTTATACATCATAGTCATTGGAATACATGCATTCTATGAATTTATTGGTATCCTTTCTGTATTTGATTTCTTTATTAGACAGACAAATTTACACAGTGAATATGTTCTAGACACTGACAAATATTTTTTATTTGTCGATAAATAAACAGATTTTTAATTTGTCTCTGTTGAGAGCAGAAATGCATAAATTTGAGTCTCACTATATTGATAATCTTGTTGGTAAGTAATGAAAACATCATGTGAAGCTTGATAATGTTAAATGATGAGGGCCTGATTTATATACCGATAAAGTTTCTCTTGCATATCTTTGGGTATGAAAATTGCTCATGGATGCAAATTCTTATGCTCTGTTCAAAGTTTGTTCCTTGGATTAATTGGAAATTACTGGTGTTATGGATATTTAGTCTATAGTTCCTTCTGTAAGCTAGTGATTGTTATCTTTGTCAAGTTAGTGTCCTAATTATGTAGCCCAACCAGGGGTCATTTTGTTCTTTGAGATAAAATATGATGTTTGGAGTCGGTGGGCATCTGAGCATGAATCTTTAAAAACTTTGTATAGTTCATTTTATGCAGTTGCAAATGCTTTAGTTTGGGTAAGGGGCTTGCTGAGGCAGGAGCAAAACTATAACTATGTGATGCTTAATGTCAATTTTTGCAGAATGTTAGATTGAGACATGTTTATATATTTATACTTTATACCTGTTTGTTGTTTCCCTTATTTTAGAGCATGTCCAAACCATTTCAATGGTTTTTCTTGTCCTGTAAATTGAAGTTGGCCCCAAGCATTTCAGCATAACATTCTCATTTTCACTAACATATTCTTTTGGCATTTTGACAGTCTGATATCTGACCAGGCAATCATGTCTTTTCGTATCCATCTTACACTTTGAACGTTATTTCTCTGTTCTCTTCTTATATCAGTACAATTCCAAAAATTGTACTAACAGGTAGAAACTTTACCAGTACAATTCCAAAAATTGTACGGGTAAAACATCCATGAGCAATTCTTTAATATTATGGGAAGCCCTTTCTCTTACTTGGACTGAAATTTTGAGCACAACTTAAATTTATTCCTGTCTTCAAAATCCAACCTTTATGAAAAAAAAGGCTTTATGTGCTTTTATGTGAACATGATTTATCTCAAGCATGCTTGGTGTGGATGTTCATGGAGGATTTATTTACTGTGCTCGATGTATATCATTACCAAAGTTGGAACTAATGGTAAATCTGTTGCCAATGACATTATCAACCATCTTTTGATCATTTGTACTTTCTATGATAGAATGGCTTTCCGTATCATGGGGGATTTTCGACATATTATTTTGTAATTTGATTCTCTTTATGTGGATTTTTTTTATCATTGACTTTGATAATGTTGGTCTTTCTTTGTTACAGAACTTTGGTCCGATGAGTGACACAGTTTTCTGTAGGGTCTTTGACGGCCATGGACCATATGGTCATATGGTTGCAAGACGAGTGAGAGATCACCTCCCTCTAAAGCTGAGTTCACACTGGGAAGTAAATATTGCAAGCAATGATTTAAATAAAGAGAACAACAGCAAAGCAGCCGCAAGCATAAATTCGGAAGACACTGCATCTGTAAGCATCAATGAAGAATCTAGGGCTTCTAATGATCTGGAAGAGAAGGAAAGGCATCCAGAAATCTTTACAACGCTGAAAGAATCATTCCTAAAGGCCTTCAAAGTTATGGATAAAGAATTAAAACTACATCCAAATATTGATTGCTTTTGCAGTGGTACAACTGCAGTCACCCTAGTCAAGCATGTAAGGTTGATAGCAGCAATAGTTTGGCGAGACCTTTTCCACATGCTTTTGAGTTACCTTTCTTGTAGTTTGTTCATATGAAAAGATCCAGAATAACTAAGTTTGATGCTACTGTATTGCTGTTATAGGGTGAAGATCTTATGATTGGAAATGTTGGAGATTCAAGAGCAGTATTGGCCACTAGAGATCAAAATGATTCCTTGGTTGCAGTTCAATTGACTGTCGTAAGCAGTATGATTTTTTTTAAGTATAAATTCTATATTGGATATTTTATATTTTGAGAAACGTATATAATGAAATGAATGTATAATGGTAGCTAAAGTACTCTATTTTGAGACAGTGAAATGTAGCTAGCTAAAATACTCTATATCTGTGAGATGTTGATGTACCCTATTTTGAGAAATGAAATAGAATTGTACTTTATATTACATTTCGATATTTTGTTGTGAATATGGATCAAAGTGGTTGTTTTCGAATTGAATTGAGCATCGTTTGGAATGTATAACATGCAGTATAGAGCGTTATAAATGTGATACAATGACCATATACAGATCATCTATTCATAACGCTTTCAAAATGTCCTGACTTCTAAACCATATTAACTATTCATAACGGTTTTACATAAATATCTATAACGCTTTGAAAATAAACGTAGCAGAAATTAACCTATTAATGACGTTTTTGGAAGAATTATCTATAACGCTTTCAAAAATATTTATAACACCCGTTTTCATAACGGTTGGATTGGAAAAAAATATCATAGTTCTTAATTAATGACGTTTTTAGCCGTCATTAATAGGTCTTTTTGTTGTAGTGAGCCCTTAAGTTGCTCAATAGTCATGGTCTCCAAGTCTTTAGTTTCTTCAATAGTTACTACGATATGCTCAAATTGTGGAAGCAAAGAGCGAAGAATTTTCTCTATCACTCGAGTGTTGGTCATGCTTTCACCATTTTTTTCATTTGATTAATAATGGCTAAAACTCTAGCAAAGTAGTCCGGAATAGTTTTAGACTCTTTCATATGTAAAGCTTCAAATTTACCTCTTAAAGTTTGGAGGCGTACCTTCATCACTTTCTCCTCTCATTTGCAAGAAATTTGAAGTTTCTCCCATGCTTTTTTGGAGGTTGTTGCACTTGAAATCAACTTGAATGCATCATCATCCACGGCTTGGTAGATGAGAAAGAGAGATTTTTGTCCCTCTTTCTTGAAGATTTCAACAACTCCTTTTGAGCTTGCGATAATGAAGCCTCATCTTGTGGCTCATTATAACCTTTTTCGACGACCTTCCATGCATCTTGTGCTCCTAGCAAAGCATTCATCTTGATGCTCCAATTGGCATAATTGCTCATGTTGAGGACGGGAACTTGGAAGGGAGTCATCTCGCTTGCTATCTTCGACTTCGAACCGCTTCGCTCTGATACCACTTTGTTGGAATTGTGGTGGACCAACTAGTTAGGAGGAGCAAATTTGAGTGAGAGAAAATTGTAGAGAGAAGATTTAGTGGAAGAGAAGAATAGAAGAGAAAAAATTTATAATAGCACTAAGCTTCTTAATTTTTGTTGTGTACAAAATGAGGGAATAGCACCCCTTTTTATAGGGCTCTTGGAAGAGTCTACACACTTATTAAATATTGTATAGAATCATTCTAGACTCTTTTACAATTAATATTAAGATATCTCTAGAACTAGATATTTTTATGAACTTTCTAGGTAAAGAAGTTCCTAAAACATGGCTAAACTCAAAACTAAAATGGCCTAATGGACAAAGCCCAATGGTAGTGGATTGACAAGATTTGTTGGGCTTAAAATATTGTCGCAAAATCAAGTTTATTTCCAACACAATTTTCCATGTTTCAGTATGTGACATTAAGAAAAATTATTATCTTGTTTGCAGCCTCGATCAAAGGTTGTATAAAAACAAATACATAGACTCTTTCTATGTTCTATGGGTATTGTAATAGACTCTTTCTATGTTCTATGGGTATTGTAGGAACTATCTATATTTCAAAAATAATTATACTAATTTTTTTTACAATTTTTAAAATATAGAGGTAGTTAGTATTAAAAGTTTCAATAAGAAAATATAAACTATAGCGATTATTACCAGTTCCAACCTCAATCTGATTTTTTTTAATCTGTTCTATATCTAAAGTTCCCTGAACTAATATTTTATCTTTTAAAAAGTGTATCTAAAAGACAAGAATGGAAACTCCATTAGAGATGTGTTACCAAACAGCACAATCTATTGACCATCATTACAAAAAATGACAGATCCTATGCCATGCTTCCATTTCTTTGGACTCATAATGTGATTTTCCATAATGGGAAGAAGCCTAGTGTTCAAATCACATTGAAGGTGAGAAATTATTATTTCTTTTTTGCTGATGGCTAGTTAGTTTCCAGTTTTTTTTTACCAGGTTTATAGGAATTCCTATTGGGAACGAGGTGTGTCCTTAATTAAAGTTTCACACCTCATTTAAAGTTATTCCATGAGGTATAATATCGAACTGAATCCACGTCTTGAAAATAATTTTATGTAATATGAACCAATTTCAACTATTTACATCTCACTACCCACTTCCTATTGGACGTGGGGACTACTAAATCACCACCTTTGAACGCTAAATCCGAAATGTAATACAATTCAACAATTTTTACCTTAGTTCGCAACCAAGCATCGAGGCTACCTTTGTTCGTTGACGTGTGATATTTGACTAAGACATATGTTATAATTTTTTTTCTTCCATGTAAGGCTTAAAACAATTGCAATTATCTACATCTCATGATTTTACTTCCTACCTGATGTTGGACTAAATTATTAATTCCATTGTCGACCACCTTTAAGC
This sequence comes from Iris pallida, assembly GCA_029216955.1. Taxonomy (NCBI): domain Eukaryota; kingdom Viridiplantae; phylum Streptophyta; class Magnoliopsida; order Asparagales; family Iridaceae; genus Iris; species Iris pallida. The sequence continues at coordinate 2,194,198 of JANAVB010022598.1, read as the reverse complement.
GCTCAACGAAAAACGAGATAATATAACAATCTCCACCTTAGTACGTTTTCGCTAGTTGAGAAACCAAACATGGCTACCTTTTCTTGCCCTCGCCCTCGCCAACCGAGCACCCAAAAGATCCAAAATATTATCACATCTCTGTCCGCTCGACCACATAACCAAACCGACACGTTCATCCACACCATCATTATGTGCCAACCACAGCGTCTTGCTCCACCTTAGACGTATTAGAACCACCTTTAAAGTCAATCCATGTACTACGTGTCAGAACCACCTTTAAAGTCAATCCATGTACTTGCCTCCAACATTAATTTGACACGCCTTCCTACGAATGTCTTCAAGACCACCTTATGGAGGATGCTCCTAACTCTACCTTGAGATGAGAGTCCACATAATCCCATTATATAACACATGAACGTTCAACGTAATCTGTCTCGAACCAATTAGAGTCACCCAAATTAGTCCCACAACCTTGGACTCTGATATAACTTGTTGGGAATGAGGTATGACCCGAACTGAACTTGGCCCAGGAGATGTAATATTGGACTGGAATCATGTCTTGATTTTTTTCCCATGTAAGATCTTACCAATTCTAATTATCTAGATCTCATAATCATACTTCTAATTATCCGATGTGGAGCTAAATTATTAATTTATTGCCATGTACGAACACTCAACCGAAAACTGGATACAATCCAGCCATTCCAAAGTTGATAACTTCATCTTTTTATTATTATAATGGAAAACTTGGACTCTATTTGCTTTGACTAGAGTGTTATATAGTTTGTATCAAAATATATTCTCACATTGGAGGAAAACAAATTGCTAATGCCTTTAAATATAGATGTCCAATAGCAAGACTATTTATGAATTAGCCAAGGAATGAGCCTATTCAAGGGCTTTGGCTATTAGGCCTTTGTCTATTTATTTAAAAGTCTATGATAGGCACTTGGGACACATTATTTATTGGCAAGGGACATTTCTTTTGGATTAGACATTAAACAATTATGATTGTTGGCCAAAAGTCACCTCCAATTTCTATATAAGATATAGTTTTAAAAGCATTGAGAGATATCTCAAAATTCTCTGCTTAATCTTCAAAAGTATTCTTTCTTTGTTTTATCCTGGAGATTAATTTCCTTTCCCAATATAACAGTATAGTGGAAAAAATATTGTCTTTAGGAAAGTAAATTTTCCATCACTATTCAAGCATTCTGTTTCTCCATTCTAAAAAAAAATTCTCTAACAGAACCATGGCTGAACCCAACAATCCTTAGTAATTTCAGCTAGCAACCCCCTTTTATATACTTGGTAAGTATGGTCTATTGATATCTGTATTTTCTCGTGAGAGAATGGTTGATATCATTCTCATTTATAAACCTTCTGTTTGACAATCATCACAAGTTGGCATTAACCATGACTAATTTTAATTTTGAGGACCAGTACCAAGCTTAATTCAAACTCTGTTCCGTCCAAATGAAATCAACACTAAAATATTGTTAAAAAGATGTTACATAGCAAAAAATTTCAGGTAATAAGGAGACTGGCTGGCATGGAGCAATAGAATGAGCTTCAATTTTATTAGATGAAGATTGAAACACCAAAATCAAATTATTACATTGACATCTATATACTCCCTGGTGAAATGCAAATGATACATATGGACCTACAAAATCAATAAACTTAAAGACCACAGAAGAAAGAAGCAGAGGACAGAGACGAGGGCCGGGTGTACATAGAAGCTGGGGTTAGTGGTGGAGCTGAAGCAACTCAACTGAATGAAGCTACTTCACACCGGACTCGCTTGATCAGCCCCCTCCTCCGCCCTCTCCTCCTCCTCGCACGCTACCGCGCGACTCTCTCTTGAACCTTCACTTCGTGCTCCGGCAACTTGTCTTCCTTGTGCACTACTCCGACCTTGGTGCCCTTGTAGATTATGTAGAGCACCATTTGGATGACTCCAAAGACGAATCCTAAGATGTTTGGAATCTGTATGTTGCAGTACAAGGTGAGACGAGGTTTGTAATTAGCAGTCGACTACATAATCGAGACCGCTTCAAAAGCATATTTTGCAGTGCAAAAGCACAATTTAAATAGTTGTTGTCAGATATTTTTTTGAATGGTCCCAATATGCCTCAAAATTGACGAAACATGCTTAAAAGATCAATTTATAAATTTTTGGTGCTAAAATTGAACAGTGAAAAAATAAGATGCCAAAAACAGTTAGAATAATTTATATTATTACCGCGATGTAGATGTCCTTGATGAATAGGCCGTAGGAGAACCACACCATGGCGCTCAACGTGAGGAAGAAGGAGAGGGAGAAGGCATGAACTCGACGCTCTTCGTTCGAATGACTTGCTTCTGCAGCCCCAAGTAAGCGTACGGTTAGTACTACTTATGTGAAGAAGGAAAAGAAAGAGGGAGGTGTATGTTTATGTCCTCACAATTATGGTCATAGGCGCTGCGAAGACGATGAGAGCGAAGCCGACGCCATCCACCGAGCACTTTGACCCGGGCCGGGCCTCTCCAGGCAGCATGGGAGAGGACGATCAAGGAGAAGAGTACCACGTTCAAGCCCACCATCACTTTTGCTGCATGGATCTACAACAACAACAACAGAGTTTAATTATGTTTTTCTCCTCCTCCTTTTTAAGTCGCGATTTCAAACAACATCGATGATGAACATGCATACCTTGACCTTCTTGGGGGCGTAGAAGAGGAAGATGAAGATGTAGACGGTCTCGGCGATGCACCCGAATGCGTTGACGGAGATGAGTAGGTACTCGTCGGTCTTGACAGACGCGTAGTAGATCCACAGCATGGAGCTGAACAACGCAACTGTGTAGGGCTCCGACTGGAACCCTTCGGTTGATTTCTTTCTACATACGCGATAGAAGGTTGGTCTGTGTTCAAGATCAAGAGCAAACTATATGTCAATAATTTATTATGTGTAGAAAATTTCTTGAAAACAAAATAGATTTGATGAAAATTAAAAGAATAAGTTTCTTACATCGGAGCGAGGTACACCATGAACGAGATCAAGTTGCCTGCAGTTCAAGTACTTGTTCATCAGCATTAGTTAGAGTCAAAGCATATATTCCATGCATATGGAGTATTATTAGAAGCATTTTTAGTATTCATTGTGGTTAAATTTATATAATTTAATGAAAGAGAGATGAAGCTGATGAAGTGAAAAGAAAAGAAAATGTTAGTAACGCATGCACCGAGTGATATTTTCATGAGGAAGCGTGATTTGTGAGTGATATTTTCATGAAGAAGCTTGATTTGTGAGTGGAAAGACGAAGATAGACTAATCATAATGAACGAAATGGAAGGAAAGAATCAT